>PVJX010029371.1:0-23040 GCA_004027295.1 Dolichotis patagonum
CTAAAACAGAGTTTGAGAACCACAGGGTTAGATCAAAGTCAGATCATTCTTTTTTGGTACCAGGGATTGAACTCATGATCTTGCTCTCACCATGCAGGCACTTATACCACTGAGCTAAATCCCTGGCCCAAAGTCAGATGATTCTTGACCTAGCATGGTGATGCCAAAAGTCTATAATCTGAGCACTGGGGAGGCTGAGGCAGGAGGGTCACAAGTTGTAGCCCAGCTTGGGTAACTTAGCAACCTAGAAAGACCCTGCTTCAAAAAATATATGTAAATAAATAAAAGAAAAAAGAAAACAAAGCCACAGAGGTAGCTCAAGGAGAAGGCCTAATAACATTACCAATAGCATCACTCCTGGCAGTGTGAGGGGAGATGCTGGGATCAGAATCTGCAGTCTGCAAGCAGGCGGGGGCCAGGTCACCAGCGCAAGCAGGTGTGGTCTAGTGAGGAGCCTCTCCTGGGCCACAACGGTGCTCGGACAAGGCTCAGTGCCCACGGAATCTTGGCTATGCAGGATCTCATTTCATCTCCCTGCAGTCCCTGAGTAACAGGGGCACTCAGGTATATGAAGGAAGCCCCCAGGTCATCCCGAATGGTCAGTGGCACAGTGGAGTGTGAATGCAACCGTGGCTTGTCATCACTATTTCACTTGCTGTGCCGCAGAGCCCTCTATCACAGCTGCCTTCAGCCTCACAATGAAGAAAGATTTCTCCTCCCACCACGGAGTGGAGGATGATGAGCCCTTGTTCCTCTCCCCAAGCTACTGCTCTGCAGTCTCAGAAGGACCGACTGGCTGGGTGGCTGCCGGCAGCGGACAGAAGGGGGCAAATGCACTGGGCTTTGAAGGGCGGCATCCACCAGGAGGGGAGAGACGGTGCAGCCCTGGGTCTCATCAGAGCTGCTTGCTGTTTGACTTTGCCCCCGGGATCTACAGACAAACCCTCTGCTCTGAAGGAGGCCCATGGCAACTACAAGCATGACCATTTAATTTCCTTTCTTAAAAAAAGACCACTGACATTTTGAACCAGAGGGCAGAGTTATTCCCTAAAGAACGGTATTGTGCTCATTCTTATTTTATCCCTGCACCCCAGGGTGGCCTTGTGCTGTGTCTTCTGCTGAGGTGACTCTGAATCCAGCTCTATCCACTTGCCCCATCTGATCTGTGGTGCCTAAAAGGCCTTTTCAGGGGAGGACAAAAGGTCTCTTTCCACAGCCAGCGGAAGGCCAGGTGAGATCTTTCCAGCACACCCAGCAACAGAGGCCGAGTCCTCCTGTTCAGCTTCTGACCTCTGTTTAGAGAGCTGGCAGTGGGCCGCAAGTTCAGGCTTTTAGCAGAGAATTTCAATTTCCTTTCTTTCTTTCTTTTTTTAATTACACACGAATGAGAAAATATTTTCCTTCAAGTTCAGAGTTAGCTATCGAGTTAATGACTTAACTGAACTCCATGGTGAATTTCAGATGCATTTATAAGCTTGGATCCATTTTGGTCCTGGAACTATTCAGCCAGCAGTCTTGCAAGCTACTTTTGGGGCTGGAAGCGCAGCCCTTGCCTAGCACGGGTGAAGCCAGGAGTCCCATCCCCAGCATCAAAATAAGACGAAAAGCAAGCATATGCTGAGGAGATCACCTCGAGTTCCTTTTTAAAATGACTCTAGCTTTCTCATGGTGATTAGTTGTAACCTTGGTTTCCTATCAACCCGAGGTTACCAATTGGTCCCATCAACGATGGAAACCACTGCAGGCGCCCTGGGGAGAGCATTGTTTGCCTGACACGGTTTAGGGCTTTACACACTGCCCTCATCTGCCCCTCACAACAACTCTGTGAAGTCTGGCCTTCCTCAGAGCACATGAGGAGAAAGACTGCAACCCAGGCATCACTTGGTCAAGGACACAGACAGCCAGAGGCCAACTCTGGATTGTAACCCGAGCAGTCTGATTTCAACTGCAAATACCTTCTGGAAAAGCAGCAAACACTGAAAAATGCACTCGTTCTCCACATACAACTCAAAGAATTTTCACAAGGTAAATAGATCAAGCCACATTATCAGCCCCAGGAGACCCTTCTGCTTGTTTCCACACTCCTGCCTCTGCTTTCTCCACCTCCTTTCCTTCTTCCTTCTTCCATCATCATCATCATCATCATCATCATCATCATCATCATCGTTATCATTTTGTTTTGCTTTTCTGATGCTGGGATGGAATCCAGTGCCTCATACATGCCAAGCAAACACTTAGCTAATAGTGCCAGCCCCATCCTCCCTCTTGAATCCACAGATCACTGTGGTGATTTTAGGACTAAACATGGTTTCTGTTTATATAACCCTCATCATCCCGTGTGGAGCCTTTAGTGTCTAGCTTCTTCCACTCCTCGTTCCATTTGCATGATCAGCCCAGCGGCCACAATTACTAAGGACATGTTCCTGCTTGCTACCTTGGTGTCCTACTGTCCGACTGTCCCAGTCTCTCCAGTCCACTTTGGGTGGCCGCATTGGTTACTCCCTGCGGGGCGCAGAACTATCATGGTATACCAGTGTTGTCTTTTTGTGAATACACGTGTGCACGGATGCCAGGCACACTGCTAGGAGCAGACTTGCTGAGTGACATGGCGTGAATCGTTCTGCTCTGGGGCTGCAGCAACACTTGCCTGCCGCCTACCACACCCTAGGTTCCAGCCCCAGCACGGAAAAGAAAAACATAGGTCCAGTCGCTCCACATCTCGCCAACACTCAGCTGCATTTAGGCATTTGGAGATAGAGTCATGTGGTTTTAACCTCATTCCCCCAAAGGTGCTAGGGTGAGCACCTTCTCAAAGCTATTTCCCACACCAATTGATATCTTCTTTGATAAAATTCTTGTTTAGGAATTGTCTTCATTTTTCCATTGAGTTTTGAGCCTTTCTCTTATTTATGTGTAGAAAGTCTTCAGGTATTCTGGACACAAGCCTTCCACTGGACATACACGTTGCAAGTACCTTCTGCTGCTTTGAGGACACACTTTTCACTCTCTTAATGGCAGGTTTTAAATCACAGAAGTATTTTATTGAGATGTAATTCACATACAATGCCATCTACCCATGCAAAGGTGTGAGACTTGATGGCTTAATGTGTCAGACTTGTGTGGTCAGCATGACACCTGGAGAGTTTGGAAACCTTTCATCACTTGAAACACAAGCCCCAATCCAAGAACAAGCCCTTGCTATTTCCCTCCAGCTCACTAAGCAGTCACTAATCTAATGTCTGTAGATCTTTTCCTATGGTAGCTTAAACCATCAGTGTTTTCCCTTGTAATTTAAACATTTTGCGATCTATTTAAAAAATCTTAGCTGGGCATAGTGGCTCATGCCTGTAATTTCAGCACTCAGGAGGCTGAGGCAGGAGGATTGTTACAAGTTTGAGACCACCCTGGGCTATAAAGTGAACTGAAAGCCAGCCTGAACAGCAGAGTGAGACCCTAATCTCAAAAAGACAAAAAGAAAGAAAGAAAGAGCAAGAAAGCAAGAAAGCAAGAAAGCAAGAAAGAAAGAGAAAAAGAAAAGAAAGAAATCTTTGGCTGAGATTGGTGGCACATGCCTGTCATTCCAGCAGTCAGAAACCTGAGGCAGGAGGATCACCCCCTGAGTGCTGGGATTACAGTTGTGTATCTCCATGCTTGATTTATATTTTTTTAAAAATTGGGGTTGTACTTGAGTAAATTTGATGAAAGTTGTCATGTCTGTAACAGTGCGTCTTCAAAATGGAATATCCCTGTGTTCAGATTTTCTCTAATTTCTATCAAAAACATTTTGAAGGAAACATTTTTTAAGGTCTTGTACATCTCTCATTCAACATATTACTAGGAACTTGATATCTCTAATACCATTATAAATAGATTCTTCTAGAATTTCATTTCCTATTTGTCTGTTGCTAGCACTCAGAAATGAAATGAAATGACTTTTGTAAACTGACCTTGTGTCCCAGGGCCTTGTTAAACTCACTTACTAGTTTAATAGTGTTTTCGTGGATTCTCTGCCTCCTGCCAACCTTTCTTGCTTTGGCTTTTTTTGCTTTTTTTCTTTGGTGCTGGGGTGGCACCCAGGGCCTTCTACAAGGTAGGCAAACACTTTGCCACTGAGCTACACCCCTGCCCTGGTTCTGCTTCCAAACTGGTATCACATGCCTCAGACTGTACTGCAGAAGGCAGTCTTTGCTTCCCAAGCCAGCTACTGCTGGGATCCTGCAGCAGGGATCCTTTCTGTGAGCTCACTAGGAATTAGGAAGGCTCTCTGCTCCAGAGAACAGAAAAACTATCCTGCCAAAGGACAGCCTTAAAGAATGGCTGCTGTTTGACCCCTGCAGCCAACAGAGAAGAAAGTCGGGCTACTGCTCCAGTTGACAGCAGACCTTGGCATCATCCATGTGGTGCCGGCTTTTAGGCACATGCAGAATACAAGAGTTCTGAGGTTAAAAACACTTCCACTCAGATTTCAGAAGAAAGCCTGGGAGGCCAGGCAGTTTCTCCCTGAGAAGGCAATATGTGAAGCTGTGAGGGTGAAGCCAAAGATACAGTGGAGACCCCAGAAGTTTGGAGAAGCCAGGAATCTGGATCATCTGAGAAAACCTGCCTATAATCCCAGCACTCAGGAGGCTGAGGCAGGAAGATTGCTGCGAGTTCAAGGCCAGCCTAGACTATGAAGTGAGTGCAAGGTCAGCCTGTACTGCATAGTAAAACCCTGTCTAAAAAAACAGAAAATACAGTTTGTAGAGGTTTCAGTCCATAGTCAGCTGGCTCCAAGGCAGGGCAGCATGGCACAGGAGCCTGGTGGAGGAGAGCTGCTCACTGCATGGTGGACACGAAGCAGAGAGAGATGAAGGGAGGAGCTGGGGAGGGAGATCAATCCTTCCAAACCCCCTCTTCTGACCAGACCTCCCTTCCTAACAGCAAGTCGGCTATGAGATCCATAACTCAATCCCCTTCCAGAAGCTGTGCGTGTGAGTTCATGAAGCACTTTGGGGCTGTTTAGATAGGAACTATAGCGCCCTCATTAAAGGTGAAAAGACTGAGTCAGAAGAGGACAGTGCAGCAAATAGGTCCCAGATCCAGGATTGTTTTGTTTTGCTTTGCTTTGCAGCTTGGGCTGGAACCGGAGCCTCATCCATGTGAGGCAAAAGCTTACTACTGAGCTCCAACCCATCCCTGGGTCCAGGATTGGAGCCCAGGATCATCTGATGCCACCCCTGACTCTGTCCCCCTACCTGAAGCCTCTCCTGATCCTGGTCCCAGAGAATTCTAGCTACATGTGGAGCCTCTGGAACCCAGATGCTGGTACTGTGGAGATGCTCTTGCTTCTGGGGAGCAGGAGGATTCTCAGGTGAGGGACAGGGCCATTGTCGTCCTTCCTCCCAGATCACCTACCTGCACAGCCACACATTCCTGCCAAACCTCAGCTGTGTCTGTGTTTCCTATCATGGTGTCATACTTTATGACTTCAAGATACATCATTTCAAGCCATGTATGGTGGTACATGTCCATAATCCCAGCACTCAGGAGGCTGAGGCAGGAAGCTGCCGTCAGGCCTCTCAGGGCTATCATGAGGAGACCATAAATAGACCCAAAGGTACACTGCCTTCCCACTGTGCCCAAGGCAGTCTGTGTGCAAACATGCTACCTCAGGACTCTTCTGTAGAAACTTCAGTCTGTCCTGTTCAGCTGCCTCACTTTACCCAAAATAGCCAATCTTTTGGGGCACAAAAGGCAACAACCAAATGGAGCATTCTGTGTACTGCCTATTGTCTGAGCGAAGACAGAGGGGATCTCCAAGTCCTAAACTCCCAGCCCACACCTGCTGTTGCAGCCCATCCCGCCCTTTCACTTTGACGCCTGCTGTTCCAATAAGGGCACTGACCCCAGAGCTGCAGAAAGGGCTGTTTTGCCACTCTCTATCTGAGCTCTCCCGTGAGCCCCTCCTGAAAACATTTTCCTCAGTCTGTCATGGGCTGATGCTTTTACAAAGCACAATAAAAATGAATCACTGGGAATAAAAGATGTAAAATACAAGCTCCAACTGCTCATTAGATTCAATGAGTGGAAAATTACTCTGTCAAATTGCTATAAAATTTTCTAGTAGCCAGGAGCAGTGGCACATGGCTATTATCACATGCTTAGGAGGCTGAAGCAGGAGGATCATGAGTTTGAGGCCAGGCTGGAATATACAGCGAGACTCTCTCTGCAAGAGACAAAACAACAGGGTTGAGGTGTGGCCCCGTGGTACAGTGCTTGCCCAGCCCTGTGTGAGGTCCTGGGTTTGATCCCCAGTACTCTCAAAAGAAAAAAGGAAAATAAAACTTTTTGATTCACTTCTTACGCTGTTCATATTGTTTCCAAATGAGCATCGGTCCACCCACTGCTGTCAATCCCTTGTTTATGTTCCCTTGACAGTGTGGCCTGCTAGGCAGGTGTGTACATGTATGGATACTGGGGATTAAACCCAGGGACTTCGCACTCCCCAACCCTTTCTTAATTTTTTGTTCTGAGGCAGGGTCTCCCTCATTGCTGAAGATGTGCTCAAACTTGCAATCCTCTTGCCTCAGCCTCCTGGGGTGCTTCACCATGCCTGGCTACCTTTGCCATTTGAACAGATGATAACACTCAGAGCGGGAACAGGACTTCTGGAACTCGGGTTGCAGGAGGTTGGGCCCAATCATTCAACGTTCTCTCATCTGTATCCAGACCCAGCTTCTCAGCGAGAGACCTTGACATCCCCTAACAGTATTTACCAGGCAGGAAGGGCGGTACTTCCCCTCCCCGCTCCTAGATGGCCCTGGAGGGCAGACCAGGACTCAGCCCCACAGTCACGTCTGTACGATCATAAACTCACATCCATGGGACTTGCACTGCTGGTGGCCCCTCCCCCAGTCTGTATGCGTTTGCCTTCCGAGTCCTGCAATCTTGACTATTAAGGCAGGAGGCCAGAGTGCCCACCGGGTGGCCAGTGGAGTGAGTTAGCATTTTACTGGAAGCACTGGCTGCACAATTCACCCATCTGGCCGAGGCAATCTGGCCTCCCAGATAACTGCAGACATAAATAAAACCAAATAAGAAAATGAGAATAACAACTGTTACTATTTATTAAGCTCCATATGCTGAGCACCATGGAGAGCATATATATATATATATATATATTTAAAATTCAAATACATTCCTTTGAATTTCTTCAGTGAGAGGGAACTCTCAGCCTTTGAGCAAGTGACTGTCTACAAGACCTGTAAGTCATTTTGGTACAGTGGCAGATGAGTAAGGTGGGTGATGGCCCTGAATCATAGCTGTGTTTATGTAAATGAAATGATGACTGCAGAATAATGAGACCAATTTCCTATGTGCCTCGGAAGTCAGCTCTTATGTCTGCTACAGAGAGGGCCCTGACAGTTTGGAGTGGTGGTTGCTCTCCAGGGACTTAGTGAAGGTGATTCTCTGCCTTGTAAAGAACAGCCTTTGTTTGTTTTCTGAATTGCAAAGGCTATTCATCTTCACGGTGGAAAACAGAGAACACTCAAGACAAAAACATCAATTTTTTTCATCTTCTGTTATCATTCTTGTTGTTTTCAATTTTATTGCTATTAAAAATATGCTATATACTCTGGGAGGCTGAGGCAGAAAGATTACAGGTTTGAGCCTAGTCTGGGCAACTTAGTAAGACCTTGACTCAAAATTTAAAAAATTAAAAATGGCTGGGGATGTAGCTCAGTGCAAAGGTCCTGGGTTAAATCTCCAGTACTGGGAAAAAAGCTACAGTGTATATTTATGTATCTTTCTTGCACACCTCTAATTATTTCCTTGGTGAAAGCTTCCAGAAATGGAATAGCCTGGTCAAGCGTCGCTGGATGGTACAGTGTACGGTTGTTCCAGGCTATTTTTGTTTCACCCAAAGAATTGTCCCAGACAACTGATGAATAGGTAAATGCAACTTTTAAAGTAAAGAAAGAAGAGGAAAGAGTGAAAAAGAGAGAAGAGCAAGAAGAGATACATCCTGCAGGCAGGACAGGCCACTGTGGAAACAGGAACATAGTAGAACAGGAAGATTGCCGAGGGGGTGAAGCCAGTGGCCACCATCTTCTATACCTTAGATCTCAGTTCAGTGAGAAGATGGTCTACCTCATATTCCAGCTGTGGTTGACAGGTCACATCCTGTTGTTCAGCCTCCATTGCAAATCTCTGTAATTGACACACTGTACCCTGTGTTCCAGCCAGCCTGCCATACCCTAATCACCTGTTTCAAAAGAGTATGTATATTTTGGCACTTTCAAAATTTATTGGGAGTTTGCTGCACACCAGCTTGATATAGTGCACACAGGCAATAATGAATATTAAGAAACTGACATAAGAATAAATTGAGAGTCTGTCCTAGGCCTGCATGGCTTGTGGCGTGGCCCCCAACTGCCTTAGAGACAGATTAATCTTTAAGCCAATGGCCAGAGCCAAAGCCAACAAACAGCCTGTGAAGTTCTAGTTCCTCAAAGCAAGATAACATGGCAGCTGAGAATGTGTCTCATGCAAATTCTATCTCAGTAATCCAGTTAGCAGACAATCAGGTCACCAGTTAACCATGATCTGTTTCTGTGTGATTACCCAAAAATGCATCATTCTGCAGTTCTTGAACCTTGGCCATGTCGGCAGTTCACCCCCATTACTTCTTGCAACCCAGCAGCACACACCCCCCAATCAAGCTGTGCACCCTAGGCTGGAGGTTTCACTCAGCAGCATAAGTGCCTGCCTGGCAAGTGTGAAGTCATGAGTTCGATCCCTGGTATCAAAACACACACACACACACACACACACACACACACACACACAAAGATGTGCACCCTAATAAAAACCAAAAACATCATGCCTCGTGGTCTTAGCCTGTTGGGCTTTGACCATCCCAGTGCTCCTTATAACTAAAATACATGTTTTGTCTGTTTTAGTCTGTCATCCTACCTCTGGGCAGATCAGTGGTCCTTGGCTGGGACCCTGATAGAAGCAGTAAGGAGAAAAAATGTTTTCTTATTTCAAGGTAAATGTTCTGTTTATTATAAACTAGAACATTTTTATATGTTTGGATTTTGTGTTTATTTATGGATTATTGACTTCTGTTATTTTCATATTGAAATATTTACCTTTTACTTGCTGGTTATTTTAGGGTTTTTTTCCCAGGATTGCTTATATACTAAATAAACTAGCCCTCATGTACTTTACTTTCTTTAGTGTATCATTTCCTTGTTAATGTTTAATGATTTAATTCCTTTTTTCGGGCCAGGTGTGGTGTCACAAGTCTATTATCCCAGTACTTGGGAGACTGAGGCAGGAGGATACTGTGAGTTTGAAACCTGTCTAAGCTACATAGCAAGTTAAAGGCCAACATGAATTACATAGCTAGATCCTGTTTCCAATTGTTTAAAAATAATATGCATTTATTTTCATGTGGTTGACTCTATAGATCTTTTTTCTATATAGCTTTTGTCCGCTTTTATCCTTTAATGGCGTTTTCTACATGGAGATAAACGTTCACTCAGGTGACTGCATTGTGGGGATCGTGTTTTGGGATGTACTGTACAAATGCTGATAAATTATCTATAGAGCTGCGGTGTTTTACACTGATACCTCTGGAATTTATTCCTTTAATCTTTTTCCCTTCTCACCCACATCTAATGTGGACCCGCTTTGCTGGGCTCTCCACCAGAAGCTCGAGGCACAGAGCTGGGATTTTTAAGAGCTCACAGATCCTTTGGCCTGGGTCAGAAGGAGGTGGTGCCACCCTCTTGCTTGGTGTCCTTTCCCTGGTGGTCATGTTCAGGTGTGCAAGGAATCTGCTTCACCCAAAAACCCCAAAGCTGCAGATGCTCCTTTACTGTCACCCACGAGCCCCACAGCACCTTGGCCTCAACCATGAGGAGCCTGGGCCGACCTCCAGTACCAGCAAAAAAACAAAAATGCAGTCTATACTAGGCAGAGTTCAGGGGTTCACTTACACCTCGCTCCTCTCAGGCTGAGCTCAGAAAAGGGCCCATGAGCTCCCTGTCTTCCCAGCCTACAGCCTCTAAGCAGTTGCTGTTTCCTAGGGTATAGAAAACTAAAAGAGAAAACTCTCATTTCTTTCTTTCTTTCCCCTTCTCTGCTTCTGTCCACAGTCTATCCACTGTTGACTTTAGGAAATTACAGGTATTTTTCCTGAATCTTAAAAAGAGGGAAAAGAGACTAGAAGAATGATGGCTAAAGGTTTGTGCCCTGGAAACAGTTGAAATTATACTCTGCAAAGCGTGCTCAGTGATGAGTGCTAGCTCAGGGGAGACCCTGGCTTCTATCCCCAGCCCCTAGGTGAGTATGGGGAGCAGAAGGAGGAGGGGGGAAATATAACCATGCGGCGTGCAATAGGAAAGAGGCCAAATATCATTTGATTTCATTTACAGGACATTCCTGTAAAGATCAGAAGACAGATTAGTAGTTGCCAGGGGTTTAAGGGGTTGGGAAATTTGGGTGAACAACTTAACTGTTCTGTTAAGTTGATTGTGGAGATGGTTACACAACTGTGTACATTTGTCAAAACTTGCAGAATTGGGCTCCTAAAAGGTTATGTTTTACTGCATCTAAACTATGCTTGAGTTTTAAAACAAAAGCTTTGGCTCAGCCCACAGGCCATCCATCCATCCATTCATTGCCATCTAAGAATCATTGGCAACAATATAAATGTAAAGAATTCAGAAGGCAATGTATGATAAACTCAGTTCTGTTCGTTTCTGTATGTTTTTTGCACTAGGAATATAATGTTTTCCTCATGTGTTGGTTGTTCTCTCCTAATGCCTCCCTTTTCTCAAACTGAAACAGGCTAGTATTTTAAATTTGCTTTGTTCCTTTCCAACAAATAAATCCTGGACAAATCATTCAATTTCACTGAACCTCAGATCATTGGTTTCTTTGTCCATAGAATGGGGACAATCACATCTATCTCTCAGAAAATTTTTATGAATGCCAAAAAAGATCATGTAAGTAAAAGAAGGCACAACATCCTGGGAAAAACTCTAGAGGACATAAATGCCATTTCCATCCATCCACTCTCCCACTCATGCATCCATCTACCCATGCATCTATATATCCATCCACCTATCTGCCTACCCACTCACCCATCTATCCATACACCCACAGGCTTACTTATCCAACCATTTGCTAACCCACCCATCCATTCATCCATCTGACTGTCATCCATCCGCATGCCCTCCAGCCATCCAGTCATCCACTCAACCATCCTTCTACTTACCCACCCACCTATCCTCCCATTTCCCACACCTATCCACTCACTCATCCACCTGTGCACCACCTTCATCCATCCATCCACCTGTCCACCCACCCATCCATTCACCTACCCTCCCATCCACTTCCCACACCTATCCACTCACTCATCCACCTGCCCACCACTCATTCATCCATCCATCCATCCATCCACCTGCCCATCCACCCATCCAAACATCCATCTATCCATCCTCTTCTGATCACGTACAGATAAAAGTAAAAGTGTTCTAGAAAACTCACTTTGTTAAATACCTACTAATACAATGGCAATTGCTTCTTCATATAAAGTTTAGCAATTAACCCTCCAAATCCCACAACAAAATTAGGACTCAGAAATGAGACTATACAACAGAAAAAGGGATCAACAAGATGCAAGTTCTTCCGAGTCCAGCCACCCCTTCCCATGTTTTACAAAGTGGCTTTCAGTGCTACCTCCCTTGGCTCTCAAGCCACCCTGAGACACACATAGCCTTTGCCATCTTAGAGTTGTGGGCGTGCAAGCTGGTCAGCAGCCTGCCTCACAGCTTCCTTCCAGTCCTGTCAAGTCACTAAGCCCAGGATGTCCCTGTCCTTTTCCATCACATCAGGCTCTGGGCTGTGTATGCCAAGCATGAAGTCAGCGCACACAGCAGGAGGTACTGCTGCTGGTCTGAGGGGACTTGGAAAGCATCCTGGAGGTGAAGCAGCTTCATGGCAAGTGGGCCGTGTCGTAATCACAGTTGTAATCTTGAACCTGTAGCTTCTGTCTTCTGAGCCTTAGTTCTTCCTCTCTTCCATGGTTTCTTCCACACAACTGCTGAAGCCACGGTGAGGGGGCCAGTGGGATATAACGCGGAAGGAGGCCCTGAGGAAATGCTCAGGGCATGTAATCACTCTCACCCTTCCCTTTCACTGGGCCATGGCTGGTTTTCATGACACCGGGCTCAGATGGCAGCACCTGCTGATGCCACAGCACTAAAGTGAAGTCCTATGAGCACCTGCCATGTGCGAGTTGAGGGTGGGGAGAATACAGGTACAAGGGAGAAGTATGTGGGCTGTATGTGGGTGTCAGCCACTCAGGCTTTCCTGTGAGAGTAACAAGCAGCAGCCCCGGATGTAGAAAGGGAACATGTGAGGGCTTTAACCTGTACCCTGGTCCAAGCAGCCATAGGGGCACCAGCTGCTGTGGGGCACAGATGGGCACCACCCTGTAGGATTTTACAGGACAGTGATGAAAGAATTCCTCTCTCCTCACCAGCGAGTGTGGGGAGTGGCTGAGACTGGAGATCAATCACACATGTGGAGTGCCTGAGGTGAGCCATGTGAACAGCTCCAAGAATACTGAGAGCCTGAGGCAATGCAAGCAGGCAGGTTACTAGGCAGAGGGGTTTCAGCTGATAACAGCCTCCTGAGTGTATAAATAAACACACTGCAGTTGAGCAGTTCGTTTTTCTCCCATCAGGAGACAGGGCTCCTCCTCCTGACCTTAGTTTTCTGTTTTCTGACTCGTCTTTATTTCTTCATCCTCCACTGTCCTATACCCCAAAAAGTTCAAAAGCTGCACTGGATGTGGAAAGAAAGGGGGATATCAAAGCCCTGGAAACAGAGGCTGAGAAGGCTTCTGTTGGTGGCAGGAGACAGTGTTCCTGCTGGATTGTGAGCAGCAGGTTGCTAGACACCTTGCATGTCCAAATCCTGCTCCTGCTGTCTCTCCTTCTGCACTCCAGTCAGAAAATCATTGTGAAGTTTTGAGAATCAGAAGCCTCGATCTGAGCCCTCAGACTTTCTTCCAATGTTTTGAACATGCCCCAAGTTCTTTTCATTACCTTGGTAGTCCAGGCTTTGGAAAACTCCAAAGCCACAACAGAATCCAGTTCTGTGACAACACATACTTCTGCCAAGATAAGGTGTCACAGAGAAATCTAGGCAGGGGTCCCTGAAGTGTAGTTCTTGGACCCACACCACACATGGCTTGGGAATGTGTGACAAGTCCAATGCTGGGAGCCCTCAGACCTCCTGAGCCACAAGTGCAGACTGAGTCTCCATGGTCCTTTTTGTTTTTGAGACAGGATCTCACCATGTAGTTCAGGTTGGCCTTGAACTCATTGTGTAGCCAAGGCTGGCCTCAAACTCAGAGTGCTCTTTCTGCCTCAGCCTTTCAAGTGCCAGGATTACAGAAGCATGCCACCATTCCCAGCCTTACAACCAATTTTAACCAACTTTTGGGGCTCATGAAAACTGGTGCTTAGCTGATGGTGGACAAGGAGATGAGGTTCCTCAGGAAAGGTCAGGATAGAGTTGAAATACTAAGGGGAGCAAAGCGGTTGTGATTTTTAAATCTGCTTTCTTACTGGAATGATGACTCATATTTTATTCATTGACATATTTTCAGCTGCTCACTTAGTACCACGAATTAAGCCAGTTTAGAATGTGCTATCAGCATGCTATCCTAATCTCCACTTTTCATCTGAGGGGATTATGCTTGAAGAGAGGATTAGGAATTTTTCTTTTTGCTATTTGTACTGAGGATATGTTATGGTTTGTGTCTAGATGCACCCCCAGAGCCTCATGCAGTCATAGGTGGAGCTTTTTCAGAGGTGGCGCTTTTTCAGAGGTGGCTGAATCTGGAGTTTCTGATTGATTCATAAGTGCAATGCTAGGATTAAGGGTGGGGGATTACTAAATCAGTCCACAGATTGATTTGGCACCACCGTAATCCCAATAATTTAGATACCATATAAGAGACAGAAAGAGGCTTACCTCCTCTTGTTTGCTTGCTTTGCTACCTTCTGCCTGCCATGAACTGTTGCCCCTCTGTCATGCCACCCTACCTTGGAGCCAGGCAACTATGAATTGAAACCTCTACAAACTGTGAACTAAATAAATCTTTCCCCCTTTAACTTTGTATGTCAGGTATTTTGTTTCAGCAATAAGAAAGTAACTAGCACAGAACTGAACCCAGAACTGAACTTTGCACTGGGCTACATTCTCAGCCCTTTTTCAAATTTTGAGACAGGGTCTTGGTAAATTCCACAGGAAAGACTCGAATTTACAATCCACTTGCCTCAGCATCCTAGAATGCTTGGGTTACAGATGTGCACCAGCCCACACAGCTGAAATTTGCCTTTTCTTACAGAGGAAATATTGGAGTTTAAGTTGAAATCAGTCCTGGCTGTGTGGTTCAATGGTAGAGTGCTTGCCTAGGGCCACTGGAAGGATATCAGAGCCTCATCAGTCAGATTCAAGGGCTGTGCATAGCATTAACATTTTAAAATAAAGTTATGAAACTGTCAATATTGTAGAAAATATCTTGTGTTTTCCTTTTTCTACATTTTCCAAATCTCTCCATGAACATGTATTTCTTTTTAATCAGGAAAAAAGTTGCTGTATTTTTCACAAAGCCAATCTGTACACTGTGGTCCCCTGTTGGTAAAATAAGACTTATGCAGCACATAATTATATAGAGATGCATATATATTAACATATATATCAACAAGCATATTAGATCTTTGAACACTTATCTACCCACACAAGAAGACTAGAGGCAAGGCATGAAACTGTCACCAAGGGCTCTCTATGTGATAGGGCTCTAAGTGATGCAAATTTTCTTCTATTTGCTGTTCAGTATTCTGTATAATAAATATCCATTACTTTTATAATCAGAAAACATATTATTTTAATAACCTAAGGCTTTCTAACTCCAACCTCAGCATTCTCCCTTGGCAGACTGTCAGTGTTTTACAAAGTCCCTTTTTCTATGTTTTCCCATAAACAAGTCTTGTTTTCTTGTCTCATGTTGTGATCAAACACTTGTCCCAGTCCACATCACCCAAGGAAAAAGCAGAGCTTTTCGGCTGCTGGCTGACTCATCTGGTGCAGTCCTCCCTGCAATTGTGTCGTTATACATAAACACAGAGACGTGCTCTTCACCCGAGATAACAGCCAGGCGCATGCTGATTTGTAATGCTCTTCTCTCTGAGCCTCTGGTTCATGTACATGACAGGCATTTTTCCCTTTCTGGTTTCTCCAAAACCCTTTTGATCATACAGGCGAAGGGTCAAATTCTGGCTATCGGGCCTGGGAGTATGGTCTAGCACTTACCTAGCACATTTGGGGTTTTGGGTTTAATCATCAGCATGACAAAAAAAAAATTGGCAATTTTCATTTCTTGCTGAATCTTGGCTGTGAGTCAAGGGTTTTTATTTCTTCCTCTCTAAAATTAGGCAGAAGTCTGGTAAGGCGGTGCACACATATAACACCAGTGCTCAAGAGGCTGAGGCAAGAGGATCACTACAAAATTCAAGGCCAGTTTGTGCTAAATAGTGAGTTTGAGGCCAGTCTGAACTGCATGGTGAGACCATGTCTCAAAAAACAAAAACAAAGACAAACAAAAAGATTTGATTCTGTGTATTTGTTGTTTCCAGGACACACCAGAAAGAGGTGCAAACTGAATCAGGGTGGGTCCTAAGCGCAAGGGACAGTACTGGTCTGTGCTAAGAGGTAATCGCCATAGAAGATCTGGAGGAACAGATTCAAATGCTAGGGGAAGGAGATAAGTAATCCTCAGTGCTGTGACCCATGTGACTCCTGAGGTTCTTGGGGTGAAGGACTGTGAGAGGATGAGAAAATAAAGAAGAGACAAAGCTGGGGTCAGGTGGAACCCTTATCCTCCTGATGGGAGGAAAAGAACTGCTCAACCAATGTAGCCTGTTTATTTTTATACTGGGAAGGATGATGTCAATTTCAGCCCCTCTCCCTAGCAACCCATTGCTTGGATTGTCTAGGGGCCTGGTGCTTTTCTGGGCTATAGCAACTTCTTCAAGTAGCAGACCTGGGCACTCTTTGTTTTTGGGACAGTCATGTCCCAGCCATGCTGCAGACCTGCACATGTAGTCAATTTCCAGCTTCACTGGCTCCCAACACCTCAGGGTCTCCAGAGAAACAGAACCAACAGGATACAGAAGCACAAGCGTGCATAGAGAAACCAGTCGAGGATCTGGAAAGATCTGATGTTTCAGCATGAGTCTGCATGTAGCAAAAGCTAGGCATAGATCACACACCTATGGTCCCAGCTACTCCTGAGGCTGAGGCATAGATCACACACCTATGGTCCCAGCTACTCCTGAGGCTGAGGCTGGAGTCCAGGAGTTTGAGACTAACCCAAGCAACACAATAAGACCCCATTGCAAAACCGAAGGATAATGTCGCAGAGGAAGACCCAGAGTGTACACCACTCCCGGGCCACATGAACAGGCTGTGAGAGAGAGACACCAGTAACATTAAAATTCAGTGACACCTCTGCCCTGCAGCCAAGACCAATGAGGAAAAGGCCAGAGTGAGGTTTGCTGCTTATGCTGAAGACCATCAGATCCCAAGACAACAGAGGCAGGTGATGGCCCTACAGCCAGAAACCAGATGAGCAGCAGGGTCAGAGTGACACCCAAGGGACCGGACCAAGAGGCAGTCAACAGTGCTCAGCAGCAGAGGGCAGTCGATGGGTCCACATGAACACAGAGGGCACAGTTGAGGTTGTTTCCCAAGACAAAACTGCCACAGAACCCCCAGGCCGGGCTGTAGTCTGGGCATAGACCAGCTCAGGGGTGAGGAGGTCCAGGCCCAGTCTCAGGATGGCCTTCGGTGCCATCATCCTCATCAGATTCTTGAGAATCCCTCTTAGTTGCAGCCTGGGAAAGGGAGGATCATGCACTGGAGCTGCCCAGCACCTTCTCTAGGGCAAGGCTGCCTCTCTAGGTCCCATCAGAAACTCCCCCTCCATGGGAGGCATTTCCGTGTCTCCCGCTCTCTAACTTTCCAGTGTCACGTAATGGACGCAGGGAGAGACACTTGTGGTGGTGACGGCAAGCTGCTCAGGCCTACTACCAGCATGAGATTTCTACAAGCCTGAGACCCTTTCTTTGTTGCTCAACCTGCAATGGCAAGCAGAAGCACTGAAACGACACTTGGAGGTAGATATATGTCAATGGGCACTGATTGGGATGATTCCGAGAATCAGTCCCTGATCTCTGATGGTCTGAGGCTTATATGGAATAATATATATGGAGTGGCTTGTCAACTGGGGCTTATACAGTGTGCATCATAGTGACCAGCTATGCATCACCATGACCAGCCGTTACTAAGAGATAGAAGTAACCAGAACTGGAACAGGAACTATTACCTGGGCAACTAACAAAATGAAGTACACCAGTGGGGTTGGGCTTGGGGGGCATCTTCTGCTACAACTGAAGCACACACCCAGTCCCACCGGTCTCCAGTGCTGGATGGAGTACTGCAGCTAGAAGAGCCGAATCCACACACTGTTTCAAAAGGAACCCAGGGAAGCAGGGGACACTGGGGCAAGAGCACTGGCAGCATGAGAAGCCATGGGCATCCGCTGCTACAGTGAATAGTGAACCCGGCCCAGCCAGGAAAACATTCTAAAGGCTATGTTCTACAGTTCCTGTTTTGTGATGCACCCCATCCCACGATCAACAAAATACTACAAAAGAAAACACGCACGCGCACGCACACACAGATACACACACACACACACACATACACACACACAGAGTCTGATGAGCAAGCTTTAAAGGCAGCCTCAACAACACATGTATTGGGATTATAAGAAATTCAAATTAATTATGATGAGCCAGGTATTGTGGCACACAACTGTAATCCTAGCACTTGGGAAGCTGAGGCAGGAAGATTGCTATGAGTTCAAGGCCAACCTGGGCCACCTAATGAGACCCTGTTTCAAATAAATAAATATGCAGACAAATAGCTGAATGAATTTCAGGTGTAATGGTCCATGCTTGTAATCCTAGTTACTCAGGAGGCTGAAAAAGATCAAAAGTTTGAGGTCAGCCTGGACGATTTAGTGAGACCCTGTAAAAAAAAAAAAAAAAAACTTGGGCCATAACTCAGTGCTCCTTGAGTTCAATACCCAGTGGGGAAGGGGGGGCTTGTGCTTAATATGCTAAGAGCTCTAATAGAAAATGTAATCAACACACAAGAAGAAGTGCATAATGTAAGTAGACATGCAAATTCTAAGAGTTGGAGAGAAATTAAAAATATGAAAGGCTAGAGCAGAAAGGCCCAACTTTGCTGGGGTATGCCATGGAGTGGACAGAGCCAGAGAAAGAATTCATGGTCTCAGCCAGAAGTTGGTGGAACCATCCTGCACCAAGGATGAGGAGAAATAAGAATGCAGCTGGGGGCCGAGTGGCAGGGGCTCCCTGGCCCTCTCTGGGGCCTCTGTGTGCTCGGTGTGCTCACCAACCCAGCCGCCCTCAAGTCACAGGCGGGGTCCTCTCGGAGCTGAGGGAGTCCTCCTGGTGACAGCCTCTTCCGGAGTCCACCTTGAGTCCCTTCTCTAAGTCACCTCCTTAGCATAAAGTCAGGAGGATCAAAAGGGGCTTTTTAATTATATTTCAGATATATCTATACTCCTTCCAACTCTCGGTCCCCTTCCCATTTGCAAAAGCTCTGTTTCCACATTTTGCTTTCAATCCTTGTTTTCTTCTTTGTTCCCTTTCCCTTCCCTCTCCCCCCCCATTTGTTGTCCTTCCCGTTTGAAAAAGATCTCCCTACTTCCTACCTAGTATGTTTTATTTTGCTCTTTGTCTACATTTTGGGTTTCTCATGTAAGAGAAGCCATGTGATTTATTTAAGCCTTTGTGTCTGATTTATTTCACTTAAACTTATGGTCTCAAGGTGCATCCATTTTCCACCAAATCACTCAAGTTTATCCTTTTTATGGCAAGGTAGTAGTCCACTGTGTGTAAATACCACATTTTACGTATCCATTCATCTGTTGATGGGTATACAGGCTGCTTCCAAGATTTAGCTATTGTGAATTGTCCTGTTATAAATGTGGGTATGTAGGGATCTCTGTCATCTGATGGCTTTACCTCTGCTGGGAACATAGCTAGAAGGGGAACAGTTAGGTCAAATGGAATTTCAGGGTTTAGTTTTTTGAGGAATCCCATATTGATTTCCATAGCAGTTATACTAGTTTACACTCCCACCAACCGTGTAGAAGGCTTCAAAATGGGCTCTTTGAATAACAAAAGACACTCCTGTCACTCAGGAAATTTCAGGGGCTGTGAGTGCTCTGTGCCAGGACTGGGGCAAAGATGAGATGCATCTCTGATTTGCCACTCAGTGTTGCACACCATCCTGAGGACACTCCTTCCACCCTCTGCCCCATAGGAAGCCCTGAGGCCCCAACGAGGCACGCAGATCACATTCTCAGACCCTGCAGCTTCGGACAACCTTGTCATAAACAAGATTGTATCTAATGTTTTGTCATTTCTGGCTCTGAACACAGTAATCCTCATAATCAAGCACAGAAATTTTGGGGTTTTAATCTTCACAGATTATGAGTGTTAAATAAAAGTTACAGGAATTCATTGCTTTAGACAAAGCTCCTGAACAGACCAAGACGAAAAAAATCAAGATGAAGTCACTCATGCTAAAGTTCCACCACACAAACCGAAGCTAAACTGTGAATAATCTGAGCTTTTGAGAAGAAAAATCTTTTGAGAGAGGGGTGACAGCCACCTTCCCGAACAGACCCATTTCAGTTGGCATGTTAAGGAAATCCCCCTGCCTTTATTTTTACTGTCTGTCTTGTATCTATCTAACCCCTCAAAGCCTCCTGCACTCGTAGGTGGGGCTTTTTGAAACTTGCTGGATCGAAGCATGTGATACTAGGATTAAGAGTGTGTGGCATGGCTGGGGATTTAGCTCAGTGGCTTAAGCACCTGCCTGGCAAGCGTGAGGTCGTGAGTTCGATCCCCGGTACCAAAAAAAAAAAAAAGAGTGTGTGGCACTAAATGAGTCCACTGATTGGAATTAGCATAGTTCTGGGTGTGGCTGAATGATTTTACTGAAAATAGAAGTCCCACCCTGGGTGTGGATGCAAAGTCTTACAGCCTGGATGAAATAGAAAAGGAAGAAAGGCTGCTGCTGCTTGCTGCCCCTGACTGCCCTGCCATGGACTGTTTCTCCTTGGCTGGGTCCCTCGGCCATGCTGCCTTGCCTTGGAGCCAGCTGAACTAAAACACCTACAAACTGAGCTAAAATAAACCTTTTGTCCTTTACCTATAGGTGTCAGATGTTTTTTCTAACAATGAGGAAATAAGACATACAAGTATGCAATTTAAAGTGACCTGATAATAACCAACCAGTTCTGTTTCTATTGTCCTGTCTGCCTATTCCACCCTATAAGGAAAGTGACTAAAAAATGTCAATGCCGTTTTGGTTTTGGCATCCACATTTTTCAAGCCTTCTGTCTGTAAAGCCAATCTCTTCCACCTATGTCTGTGGTATTCTGTTTTATGTAACAAATGTTGCCTGATTCTAGAATCAGAAATAAAGCCAATTAAGACCTTTAAACTAAAGCACTGTCATTCTGTCCTTTGATAACAGTAATTCATGTGTCAGGAAGCTCTGCAATTTCTCTTTTGGGCTAGAAGATGTTCTGGGGCTGTCAGGCAGAAGAGGTCTATGGAAATGGCTTTGATTAGCTTAGGGTACCAAGACAGTTGTGTGATGAGGGGGTGACTGCCATCAGCATTTTCTAAATTGATGTCACAGAGTATTAATGTCAGAAGATGTTAAGGGAGAAACAAGTGGGGGGGGGAGAGCTGGAGAGAATCATAGGCTGGAGGATTGGAAAATGATACACGTTCTATATCCCTTTTGAAGCATCATGGCACTTTTTCACATATTAATCACTTGAGAAATCCCACAGCAAGAAAACCTATTTGTCGCTATTTAATCAAGAATTTTGCAAAGTCAGTTGACCGTAAAATTTTTTATTCAAATAACACCAAACAATAGGTCAATGAAACCCATTTTGGGGCATGCTACACTTTGGGGAAAGATTTTGGAAACAAGAGATAGGCCTGGCATACAGAAATTAATGCTTTCTCTTCTAACTGGGTTCTTTATCAACCCAATTTCTCCCAAAATTCAGAGCAAATTTTACAAGGACATAAAATAGGTACCTGCTTGGAGCTAGACATGATGGTGCATGACAGTTCTCCCAGCATTCAGGAGGCTGAGGCAGGAGGATCATTGTGAGTTTGAGGCCAGCCTAGGCTATGTAGGGAGTTCATTCCAGCCTAAACTACATAGCAAGAGCCTGTCTACAAAAAAGTACAAAGAAAAATACAAGACAGCTGCTGACTTGCTTGAATTTCAGTGACAGCAGATGATGGTGGTGGTGGCGATAGCTAGCACAAACCATACCCACTGTATGTCAGGTATGGTTCCAAGAATTTTAAGTAGGTTAACCAGTTTAGTTGTCATGGCAGCTCTGCAGCGGACAGATTTTATTATCCCTCTTTATACATGTGAACACTGAGGGACAGAGTTACTTGTCCAAAGCCACAGGGAGAATAAATGGCCAAGTCAGGACTGAAGTCAGAGCAGGGAAGTTTTAAATGTACACGTTTCCCTCTGAAGTTTTAAAATGAACAAACAACAGGGACTGATAAGAGGGAAAAGGGCACGCAGGTAGTTGTGTGGTTAAGCAGGGCTGCTGTACACCTCCAAAGGCCTGGGGCCTGGGCATCTGGGCAGAAGGGAGGTGGCACAAGCTGTGGGGGGTCGGGGACAGCACGTACCTGGTGATCCACATCTGTGCGAATCTCTGTCTGCGCCGGGTGTCAGTTGCCATCCTGTGTTCCTGTGAAAATTTCCCTTGTAGGCAGACACAGCCGGGGGCATCAGACAGAAATGTGTCTGGTTGTGGCCACTGCTCGCTCATGTAAACGTTGGCAGATGCCAACGTCCTTCCAGGGCCTGGGATGTGGCTTGGTGGTGAGTTCTTGTCCAGTGTGTGAGACCCCAGTGTTGGAAAAAAAAAAAGCTAGAAAGCATTTATCAACAGCCTCCTGTGTGGCATCTGTTAGTGTATGCACTTTTTAGGTACGATTCCTCTTGGTCCTGGGAATCAGGTATCATTGCAGTCCCTGCTGGGGTGGGGGAGCTGGGGGCACAGAGAAGTTAAATGGTCTTGTTCAAGGTCGCTCAGCTGTGAAATCCTGGGGTCCCCGGGTATGGTGGTGCATGCCTATAACCCTAGTTCTTGGGAGGCTGAGACAGGAAAACCACTGTGAGTTAAAAGCCAGCTGCAGCTACATAGTGAGTTCAAGGCCAGCCTGAACTACATAAAGAGATTCTGTGTCAACAAACAAAACAAAAATCCTAGTGCCTGGATTCAAGGCCAGGTGACACCTCCGAGTCCAGATGAGCAACTGAAGATGTATTAGGATGCTCCGAAGCTGGCCAGGCTGTGCCGCACCAACCAGCTCATCTGGGGCGGGCACAATAGTCAGGATCAGACGCCTTCCTCCCCCTCTCGAGGAAGGTGCGCAGAATGTGTGGTTCTTGGTAAGAACCACAGACCTGGGGAAGGCGGGGGAATCATTTTTCTGTCCTTTAAAAACACTGTTTAGAGGAAAAACTAAGGCCTAAAAGCTATAGTTATTTAAAAGTTACGACATTTTATCAGGCTTAAAAAAAAAAAAAAAGGTGATCCTTTTCCTATTGAAACCGAATCTGCTAAGGTCATTGTTAAAGAATAACAGAGAACCGTGAGCTAGACTAGAAGAACAAGGCCCAACATTCGCTCAAATCGAGCCGCATTTATCTTGAAACGGTAGCTAACATTTTTATTTCGTACGTATGAGCTTTCCGGCAGAGCCCTAAAGTGATTATTGAGAAACTCAGGCTTTTTAATAGCTTCCAGCT
>PVJX010029372.1:0-23019 GCA_004027295.1 Dolichotis patagonum
ACCAAAAAATTACAGGGCTACTCCCCTCCCCCAAGTAATTCAAACCTGCCAAAACTGATTACTGTAATATCCAGGAAAGCACCACATGCTCCCGAGTGTGAAAATGCAAAAGGATTTCATTCTAATCATTCTTAAACTCAGCAACAACAGAAAACAACAGATACAAAAGCCATAAAATGTGTGCCAACTTTAATGTCTACGGATGTGATAAATAACCAGTGCAGAGGTGGCTGAAAAGGAAAAGCCTTCTTTAGTAAGAAAGGACAGACCAGAGAACATTCTATTAAGTTTAAAACAGGTATCTAAAGAATAGAGCTGTGAGAGAAAGGAAGAGGGAAAGTACGTTGAGGACTGTCCGACCCAAATGTCAACTCACAAGAGATGGCCAGTAGATTCAAAATAGCCTTGGGTTTTGTGTTATTTATTAAAACATCCACAAAAATGAGCCCAACCCATTCTCTCTTATTTACAGGCCTTAACCCAAAAACAGGGGTTCTGTGATTCAATAATTCATTTTCATGCTCTATTTTGCCCTTATGCAAAAATCCCTGTTGGCAGAGTGCCCGCCTCAGGACTTCACGTGATAGAAGTTCATGACAGGTCTAGGTTATTAACAGCTGATCCAAGTAGACAATGGCATGTGGTTGCCTAATTTCATTTTATTCTCTCTTGAAGGTACTTTTTTTCTCTCTCTCTTTTGCAGTTTTAATTCTTTCTCCATGAATCGTACAATAATACTAAAATCAACTCATAGTGACTACAACACCCTTTGCAGAAAGAGTTATAACTTAACCATTTAAATACAATCACTACTCTCCATGTTGAAAAGACAGAGTGGACAAGAACAAAAGGAGAATTCCAGTTGAGTCCGGGAAGCATGGTAGCAGGAAGCAAATGAGAAAGGTAAAGCTACAGTCTCCATATTATAACACAGGCAGTGAACAGAGGGCCTATTATACATACCAAGCCTGTTTTCAGGTGTTTGAGATACAGAAGTAAACAAAACAGTGATCTCAGCTTTCATTCTGGAGAGCAGAAGAGGCAGTAGAATTTCAAAAAGACAATAAACAATAGGCATAGTGAAGTAAATTATATAGTAAGTTAATTGTCACAGAAGAAGAAAACAAAACATAGACCAGGATCAGTGATTAAGAGGGATGGAGGATGGTTACAAGTTTAAATAGGGTGGTCAGGCTATGCCTCAATTAGACATGAAGCGACCTGAAATGTGGTGAGAAGCAGCCATTCTAGAGTTACAAGCTCCCTTGCCTCCTGCTTACTTGGCTTCCTGATTTTTAGATCTGAAATAATAATTCTCTTCAAATAAGGTTGTTATTCACATGGAGAGAGTGATTATTACTTTAAGTAGTGTGGAGAACAATTAAGGGAACAGCAACAAAAAGAGCACTGCATTATTTAAAAGGACTTTTTAGAAGAAAATTTTCAGGCACTGTTTCCCTATGTGGAAACCAAGTAAACACTTTAAAACTAACCCTGGTACATAGGACAAAGAATAAAAATCCTATAAACTGTGCAAATACATATTTATTCACAGTGTAGCTGCAGCCTTTATTATTCTGAACTCTCTAGGGACTACATATGCCCAAGCTAAGGTCATTTGTTTTAGACTACTTAACTATGTTTAAATATCTTAAATTTCATAGAGAGATAGATAGAAAAAATGGGGAGGGGGGATTACTTGGTTATAAATAGGAGTATCTCACTTTTTTTGAAAATGTAAGCTTATATATTTTGCAACTAAACAACACTTAACAAAAAGTCACACATCTTCAAAGTGCCTCAAAGAAGCTGAGCTGTGTAGTGCAATGAAAGAAGATTCATAAAGTTCAGGCTTTCAGGGCCCAGCCTGCCCATGTATCATTTGGGCATCTTAGGGAAACTCATTTAACATCACAGAACTTCAATTATATCATCTGAGAAAACTTAAAAAAAAAAAAAATTAGACCTATCCTCAAGGATTTTGTATACTAAACCTATGGTAATATGTGAAAGTGCCTGGCTCATAAAAGGCATTAAAGTGTTCTGTTTCCCAATTCAGCACTCCCCATCTCCAACACACACACACACACACACACACACACACACACACACACACACAAATACTGTCCTGCTTTACACAAGAGCGTAAGCGCCAAAATCTGACTGCCTCCCAGTATCCCTGGCAGCCTCTTGGCTGTGGAATCCCTGGTTATTTCCTTTCTCAAGGAGGGGATACTATTCTCATTTGACAGATCCTTTCCTGGACACACTCTCAGAATTCCCTGAGGTTCTTATCATGGCTAATGGATAATAATGCAGAAACAATGGGAGTGAATAATCACTCTCTCCCAGCTAAAGACTTCCTTTATTGACTTCTTTAACTTCCCTTCAATATCTTGCTGCCAAATTAACCTCTGGTTCTAGGCAACTATTACAACTAATTTTCTTAAAACTGTCAATGGCATACAGCCTTCAACCATAAATCACAGTAATCTCAATTATTAGCCACTTACACCAGTACAGCATCAGACCACTAGGATGTTAGCGATACTAAAATATTTACAAAATTAAACTGTTTATGGTCTATTTGTCTTCAATCCTAAAAGCAAATAAACTCAAGAGGAAAAAGATATCTTTTAGTTATTCCTTCTACAAGGTAAGTACATGATAGTAATATGTTAATAAACATTTAGCACCTTGATTAACAGCATTATCTATTCTTTATTGAAACACAAACTAAAAGCAGTATAATTAAGAGCATGTTTTTGTGGTATAGTTAAATGATACAGTTTTTATTTAGATTATTAACAGTGTGTTGCTCTGTTGTATCCCAGTCACATAACACAGTATCTAGAACACGACAGTTAATACACTTTTACCAAATAAAATGAATAAATTATCAATTGTTTATTTTTACTAAGGACCAACCTATGACCTTTAATCTCCAGAAAATGAACACAAACCTGTTATATGTGAACCCCATCTATAACCCCAGAATTTAAAATTCCCATTCCAAAAGAGTGGCTAGAACAACCTCTCTGTAAGGCAATTACGTCTACTTGGCGTATTATCTACACACACACACACACACACACACACACACACAGAGTTTTCCTTCTTTTGTTTCTGTACTAAGGATATTTGTATAAAAACAAGATCCTTGTTGCTTGGTAATTCATTTGCTCCAGCTGTTTGTGTTCTGTTCCCAATCAAAGTTCTTGGTTTTCAGCCTCCCCCTCATTTTTACAGGGAGTGAAGTGAACTGGCAAGTCCTGCTCCTCCCCACCATGGAAAAACAGGCGCTGAGGTCCCAGACACTGCCCTCTGCCTGTGGCTATCCGAGGCTTCGCGTGTACTCCAGGGACCAGCCAAGAGCATGACAAATCACTGTGTCATGCTTAGTCTCATACACTTTGTCTACCAAGGCTCAGCAAAAAGTGCCATTGACCAACAGTGGACTCCTTCCTTTCCAGTTTCCAAACTCTCCTGCTCCCATTTAAGGCAGGGTTACTAGAGCAAAGTCACAGAAGATACATGGGAGAGGAGTCTAAAGGCCAGTATCCCAGGGGAAAAAAATGACAAAAAGGTAGACAGAGTTGGGCATGGTGGTGAGCACCTGTAGCCCAGTACTGAGGCTGACTCAGGAAGATCCTGGGTTTGAAGCCAGCCTGGGCTACATAGTAAGCTTACAGGCCAACCTGAACTACAAAGTGAGATCCTGTTTCAAGAAAAAAAAAAGAAGAAGGTGGATGGATTTTTTAAAATATTTAAATAGATGGGAAAACAATGAGTTAATCCCTCACAGGCATAGGCATATGGAAAAGCTGCTTAACTGCTTAGAGTCAATTAGTTTAAAGCGCTTTATTAATCATACATATATATTTACCAAAGTCTAATTCTCATGCTGTTCTTCTCCATTCCAGATTTCCCTGTCCCTTTCCCAGAGCTCTATCTCTCTGATTTCTATTTCTCCAAAAGGAACAATAAACAATTTCCTAGCTGCTCATCATCATAAACCTTGGCATGTTAAACAACCTCCTGCTCAGATAATGAAGCTCAGTGGGCCCATAAAACTCCTCCCTTACCCGCAACCCACCCTATGCAAAATTCTCACTTCCCTTTTCCCCTTTTTTTAGGGTACTTCCTAAAGGAACAACTGAGCTATACTCACTACCCTCCACCCTTCTCCCGTGACTGGTTTGTCCCCAATCCCAGGACACTAGAGAACTCCTTACCTGGAAGGCAGCTACACTCGAAAGTAAAGTCGCCAGTCTGTCGGCAAGTGCCTCCGTTGACACAGGGGGAGGGCGCACAGGGCACATAGGGGCTGTCACAGTGCTGGCCTGTGAAGCCCTGGGAGCACTGGCACTGGAAGGAACCAGGCAGGTTGAGGCAGGTGCCACCATTCTGGCACTGTCCTGGAATGTCACACTCATTGACATCAGTCTCACACTTCTGCCCTGTGAAGCCGGGGAGACATTTGCAGGAAAACTGGTTGGCCACAGTGGTGCAGGTACTTCCATTTGCACATGGCTGAGACAGGCAGGCATCAGTCCACTGACACAGCTTCCCTATGGGAAGGACAACAGAACTCAGTGCTGCTCACAGAGACACGAAAGACAGCCTCACCCTCAACACCCCCTCTTCCACTCAAGGGATGCACCAGGAACTCTCAAGTGGAGGTCCCTGTGTTCCTTAACTTTACAGAAGGACAAAGCAGAGCCTCTTCAAGGTCGTGTAACACAGGGCACTTTGCAGAAGAACACTCTCCAAGGTCCATAGATTAGACTCAGATTCAGTGAATGGAGAACAGAAGAGTCAGCAAGCTACTCATAGGAAACCCTGTGAAGGATCCTGGCAGTCCCTGGGCACAGACCCGAGGTCCACCTGCTCTCTGACATCTCCTTGTCTTTGCCGGTGCTGCTCCTCCATCTGAAACACCAGCTTCCTTTTTGTCCACCTTTTGAACTCTCCCTTCTCTCGACAACTCTACTCAGAAGTCACCACTCCTATGAATCATCCTTAGTGCCTCCCAACCCACACCCGCCAAAAGCACTCTGTCCTTCTGCTACTCCAACAGGCACTGCCCCATGGTATGTTCACACCACATGTATTGAAGGAATGAAATATACTGATACATGCTACAATATATAGTTACTAATAGACCTCTTATGTGGTAGAAACAAGGCAATACTATTTCTATTTTCTTTAAACATAACCCACACACATTGTGGGCAACTTTGGTAATTAGAATCTTGCTATAAACACAACTTGATGCATTTGGAGATGGTGATGGATCTCTGATTCCCTACATGTGAAGAGAAATAAAAGATGTCATGAGGGCAGGGATACCAAAAAGATAACTTGTGGGCTTCCCTAAGCAGAAAAGCATCAGCAGTAGCAGGATAACTGCAATGCCGAATCCTAAGTTACGAATCCAAGGGAAGAAGAACAGATTCTTTGACAGGGAGAAAGAGAAACATGCCCATGTTGCTAGTAAATTTGATATGGTATGTCTTTTTGTTTTCATTATCTAAATCTTTTATTTTTTAAACTAGAGATGAGAACTCCTTGAGTTTGTTAATTTCCAATTGTTTGTCCAAATCTTTGAGCCCCCAGAAAAGCAACTGAGAGAAGAGATTGCTTTGAGACAAAAAGAAATGCTCTGGTTGTCACAAAATGTCAAATCGAAAGGGAATGGTAAAAAAATTAAAAAATAAAAAAAACTTGGGCATAGCACATAAACCCCAGAGCTGAGCAGGGAGAACATGAAGGAATTACCATTTTTGTTCCCTTTTTTGCCCATTATTCCACTGAGAGGTAGTTACTATGGAAAAGAGATACAAATGTTTCCTTATGACAACCCTGGATTAATGACAACCCTGGATTAATGACAACCCTGGATTATGAAAGTGCTCACCCACAGCTGCTTCAGTTGCCTGGTAAGCGCAAGGTCATGACTTTGTTTCCCGGTACAAGAAAAAAAGAAAAATATGGGGCAATCATCAATTATATATGTAAAAAAAAAAAAAACCTTCCAGGCAAGTGTGCAGGCAACTACATGTAAGCAATACCAAGAATGACATTTTCAGGAAATGATAAGAATGTCAGTGTGATCAGTGTGCAGAGGGGAGGTCACAGAGATACCATGGTCTGGACTCTGATGGGCCATGGAAGCCAGAAAAAAGGGTTCACAGTTTATTCTGTGGATGAGGAAATGTCATGAGACACTGTAAGCAAGTGTGTTTGCTAGAAGATTCTCATTTATAACTAAGGATGTTAACAATATTACAAGTGAAAGAGACAGAGAAAGAAAAATAATAAGAAGCTAAGAAACTAATTCAGGAGTTGATCTAAGAGGTACCATAGCCCTCAGCTATACAGCAGGCAGAGAAAATGGAGAGGAGTAGACAGGTTGCGTGTAATTTAGAGATAGGATTGAAAACTGACTTTGAAAGGGGTGAAAACAAGGAGGAGGAGCTTGGACTCTGGGTGTGTGAACTGCACACTGGTGTCCCCCACTTATATCAACATGTTATAGCTGAGATGCTTAGAGAAGCTTGAAGGAGAACATGTACCAGGCAGTCAGAAGAATGAGCCTGAGTGTCTGGCACGGGTGCAGCTACATGAGCAGGAGAGGAACTGGCAACTGGTGGAGACAATCAAGCAACTGATGACTGTGAGATCTCCCCAGGGAGAACTATGACACTACTCGGTACTGTTCCAGAAAACACAAACATTTAATGGATAAAGACAAGGCAACGCAGAGTAAAAGAGGAACGATCAACAGTTCAGAAAACCAGCAAAGCTAATGTGCCCTGAGTATCTCAAGCAGATTTTAAAGAAGTGAAAAATCAACAGCATCAAGAGCATTTCTCCTAGTGACAGTGTATTTCCTTTAGTGAATTAATTCTGACCTGCAATCTTGAGGTCATACACATGTAGTATACACTTTCAGTTTTTAAGTATATTCAAGTATTTTACTGGATTTTTTTTCTCCTCCTTCCCAGTCTCTTAAAACTCTTAAAAGAAGCTTCGGGATAATTGTCCAGAATATTCCCATTCTTTATTATAATGTTAAATGTGCAACAGAGTTGGAGGACCCTTTCAAACCAAACTCTAAAATCCAAAGATTCAAAATAAAGATACCGGGCTGGGGATTTAGCTCAGCAGCATAAGCACCTGCCTTGCAAGCGCACAGTTGTGAGTTCGATCCCTGGTATCGATAAAAATATAAAAATAATAATAATTAAATTTAATTAAGATACTTGCTAAGAGGGAAAAATATGGGTGTGAGTCCCCTTTGTTACCTGTAAACCCAACTTGGCAGGTACACTCATAGGTATCCCAGCTGAGCATGTGGCAGGTGCCCCCATTCTGGCAGGGAGGAGTCACAAAGCAGGGGTGAGAGGTTGAGTACTGGCAGTCTTCTCCTGTGAACCCCAGAGCACACCGGCAGGTAGCTCTCCCCAACATGGCCTGGGCCACACAAGTCCCACCGTTCTGGCAACGATTCTTCTCACAGGGATCTCGATGTTGGCAATATTCTCCCAAGAAGCCTTCTGGACATCTGTATGGAACAATAAAGGAGTCCATTAAAACTCCTTTTTGTAAGCAATACTGTACAGGAAAACAGTGCAGTATATTCAGAACATAGAAGGCTGTGAATCAAGAACTTTAAGGTATGATCTGTAAGACCCCTTCACTACTGAAAAATGAGTACTTAGAAAACTTAACCACATACTTCTGAGTCTTTCTGAGTTTTGACAGGTGGACTAGCCTGCAGGGTCTGCCACTCCAGTTACCACAACCCTTACTCAAAGGCAAAGTACATATAGCTTTGTTCACATAGGTAGAGACTGGAATGGTATAACAGCACCTTTTCGGAAAGCACTGTTCATACTGTGCTTAAATTCATTCGTTCTCTCATTCTGACTAAACCATTCAATAGGATTAAGGTGTTTACATGAAAATGCATAGACCTGACCAACACTCTTATCTCTCCAATTTAAAATATATAAAACATCATATGCTATTTCTCAATTAAGTATCAAGAAATAGTAAGTTCTTCTTTCTCTTGTTTCACTGAAACATCAGTCTGCCTATACACAGTTTTTTGGGCTACAACCAGATGGTTGAGACTGTAGCAGAAAGGGGAAGGAGGTAAAGGAACAGGAAAAAGTCCAAAGGAGCATACTAATATTTGTTAATATATAAGTGGCAGTTTTCTAAGCAAATAAAAAGGCACAAAATGTAATTAAAATAACATAAAATATCAAAGGTACTATAATACCACCAAAGTAAAGAAGGAAATAGTTCAAGAATAACATCCTGTAATATGTTCCACATTGAGGCACTGAAGAATTTTTTCAGATCTCAATTCATAAGATGCACAACCTTCCCAAATTATGGGTAATATTTAGAGCAATTTTCTCTAAACAGCTTCACAATTGCTTGAGAAATCTCCATTCTCATAATGAAGTTGTTTAAACTGCAATCCTAAGAAGTATTTTAAAAGAACACCAAGACTTTGCTTCTAACTATAAATTTTGCTACTTCGCTGGAGTCCCAGATTCTTGATTCATTCTAGTCACCATTTTACTTTTTTGTTGGATAGAAAACTGAATCTACAATGTTGTTCCACCATTACCTCAACAACACCACATTTAAAACAAACTAAATCTGCTCCCTCCAAACCAGTTCCTGTCACGTCTTCTGGTGCTCAGTCTGCTGCCCTGATGCTCCTAATCTCTCAGACCTGAAGCACTGGGGTCATGCTGGATTCTTTCCTTTCTTTGCCAACCACAATCAAGATATTTCATTAGTTGTTGATTGATCAGGTGAGGTCTTCCTTCAAGGATCAAAGTTATAGAGAAAAGAAGGAAAGCCGGTTACTAGCAGACCAAGACAGAACATGCTTAGAAGAATCACACAGGAGATAAAATGGCTAAGGGAAAAAAACAGCTGGAACAGCCACAGTTGTAGTGACTTGTTGTAGTGACTTAGGAGGCCACAGCCTCCTCCCTCCTTCCCAGTGCCAGCACGCGGAAGGCTGACAGAGTAGCAGCAGCAACAGCTCTGGACATCATGATGAATAAATACACCATGCAAAAGAGGAAGAGGCAGTGGACAGCGTTTATAGCACTGAACTGGCTGAAGCTGACAGTGAGGAAGAAGTCCACACCTCAGAAGCCTAGCGGTCTTGTCAGGACTCCTAGTACAATGACCTGGGCAAATTACTTAACTACCACCGACTGCCAGTTCTTTCACACTGAAACAGTTACAAAGGCTACACACATGATAGGACTATTGTGAAAACTGAACAAAATCAAGTATATAAAAAACCTTATGAGTATTAAAAACTTGTGCAAATGGAAACATTTCTGTCTGTGCTTACTGAGGAAAACATGTCTTATCTAAATCACTGTTTGATTTGATAATAGAATTTTTTTTCTGTTTGGGTTTTTCTATTTTTGCTTTTATTTTTGTTTTTTACTTTTTGTTTGTCTTAGAGGAGCAAAGAATATCAAAGTGGCACAGCTAAAATTAACCCTGAGTTACATTATTAAAAGCACTTGGAGTTTTTTCATGAAACGTGTTATGGATGATGTTAAAAATTGAAACACAATTCTCATTCACAGTGACAATCCTCTGGGCATTGAGCCTGGCTGTTGATTCTTGATTCCCCCATCTGGGAATTATTCACCTTGTAAATAATGGCAATCTTCTAAACTTGGGTGGGCTCTGACCAGCTCTGCTAGTAAACTATTACACCACTCCCAACACTACCATGTGGCATCTGCTAAAAGAATGCAAATTCATTTAAATATTAACATCATAAACACACAATGAAAACATAAAGTTCCCAGGAAAACAAAAATGGAACAACATTAAAGTTTCTGGAACTAAACAGAAGAATTTCTGAATTATCTGTTTTGAAAGTTTAATCCACATTGCTACTCCCTACCAAGTATGGGAAAATAACTTTTAACTAAGATTTATTTAAGAAATCAACAAAAATAGAGACTACAGCATTTAGGAGGCTGAGGCAGGAGAATTGTTGTGGGTTTAAGACCATCCTGGGCTACAAAGTGAGCTCAGGGCCAGCCTGAATTGCATAGCAAGACCCTGTCTCAAAAAGACAAAAAAAAAAAAAAACCCGGGGTTGAGGGTGAGACTGACAAAGTATACATCACCAGTCTAATTTGGCCCACTGTCCATTTTCTTAGCTGATAAACTAAGAATGGTTTCTATATTATTAAATGGCTGGAAGAAAAATAAAAAGAATAATACTTTGTGGCATCTGGAAATTATGTAAAACTCAAATTTCAGCGTCCATAAATAGTCCTACTGGAACACAGCCATGTTTGTCCGTTTATAGATGGTCCATGCTGCTTTTGCACTACAACAGCAGAGTGGAGTAACTGCAGTGAGACCACATGGCTCACAAAAATATTTACTCTCTGGCACTTAAACAGAAAAAGTTTGCCAGCCCCTGAGCAGACAATATAGGGAATTCTATTAATTGCATTCATTCTGCTTATTAACAATGATGGTAGTGATGATGGAGAGAGTATTATCCTACTGGTTTCCACAAGACATATTAAACTCGTAACATTCATTCATTCTTGCAACAAACTTAGTAAATGCCTACTATTTGCCAGACATCTAACAGCTCTCTGTATGCTTATGTTCCACATCCACTGAATCAAGCAACTAGGTCAAAAATGATCAGGAAAATAACTGAGTCTGTATTGAATATGTTCAGGTCTTTGGTTACTATTCCCTAAAAACATAACAACTCTGTGCATAATATTTACACTGTATTTAGGCATTATAAGTAACCTAGAGACTATGTGTATACAATTTGAGCACCCACAGATTTTGGTATCTGTGGGGGGGGGGGGTCCTGGAACTAATTCCCCACAGGTACTGAGGGACAACTACACTGGGAAAACTCTTGCACTCGTGGAGTTTAAATTCTAGTAGGAGAACACAAAGACAAAATAATAAGTCAAAGATATAATATGTTAGAGGGAGTAAATGTTATAAAGAAAAATAAGGGACAACGTTGGGGATAAGGCCATTCACTGGGCAGAGATACACATTTCAGTTATAAACAGAAAATCAGAGAAGGCATCACTGAAAATGCAACATTTGAGACAAAATCTGAATAAGGTGGAGGATTCGCCATGTAGGTAACTAAGGGAAATGCATTCAAGGAAGAAGGAATACTAAATGTACAGGCCCTATGACAGAGCAGTCCTGCCAAGTTCAAGCATGGCAAGGAAACACGGAGACCCAGCTCTATTACTATGCCAAAGAATAAGAGTCACAAAAAATAGTGAGACTCTAACTCTGATGTGGATCAGGTGGGGCCTATTTAGGCCACTCTACAAAGGATTTAGGGCTTTATTCGGCATAAGATAATACAATGGTACATACAATGGTATAATAGACACACTCATTTAAAGCCCACCTACAGCATTACATCTTCCATTCATGCAAAACTAGACCTGTTGAAATAAAGGTTTGATTTTCTATTTAAAATGCTCTAGAAAGCTAGGTATCTGCCTATTCCTTTACTTTTACCTATGAACATCTCTTTTAATTTACCATTTTCACTAAGTCCCATTTCCCTTTCCAAAATCTTTTTCATTCACAAACAAGCTTCTGTGACTTCTTTTACAGGTGTTTTCTCTTTCTTCTCCATCTACTTCTTACTTGCCTCCCATGGTATGACTTTCACTTCATTGCCTAGAAACTACATTCTAAGAACAGGACTTTCCCCTTGTCACATTCAGCGTTCTCATCTGAGATTTCACCATCAGGAAATTCCCTCTCCTGCAAGAGGTACTGCTGACCACTCACTCCATGAGTCACTTTCATCTTTCTTCCCCTGACTTCTGTGACTCCCTCTATTTATCGCCACACCTGGTAGAGTCTTAGTCTACATTACTGATTCTTCTTCTTCTTCTCCCCCACTAGTTGAAGCCACCTTGCAGTTTAAGTCTTGGCCACAGTGCACTTCTCTCCTATCCATTTGGTGTTAACTACTGCAGTTATCTGCTTGGTTTTAAGCACCACCCTAAATGTAACAGACACAAAACACACTGTTTTGGTCCCATATGTTTAGTTTTCTAGAAGCCATCTATCGACTTTAGTATGTTCTGCCAATACTTGAAACTAAACATTTGGAAAGAGATCATTTTCCCATGAAACGTTAATTCCTCCAATTTTCTAAAAAGTCTACTCACAATTTTAGTTAATCTCTTTAAGTTATATATAATTTATTACTGTGTTCTGACAAGTCTTACTAACTGAATTCCTACAATACTTACCATTCATGTATGCAATTTCTTTTTTTTTATTAATACATGTTTGCAGTTTACATTCCTTGCATGGGGTTGATACACATGTCCTAATTCTCTGTCATCCCCTTCTCCTCCTGTACTTGCCCCTGCTCTATCTCTTGATCTCCCCTTCCCATTTCAGAAGAACCTATCTATCATTTATTTTGCTCATCTTGGGTTTCTTAGATAAGAGAAACCATGCTATATTTAAGCTCATTTGTACAATTTATTTCACTTAATTTATGGTCTCAAGGTGCATCCATTTGTCCACAAATGACTTAAGCGTACCCTTCTTTCAGCACAGTAGTATTCCACTGTATGTAAATATTCCATTTTCTTTATGCATTCATCTGTTGATGGACATACAGGATACTTTCAAAATTTAGCTATTATGAATTGTGCTGCTATAAACATGTATGTACATATCACTGTCATATAAGAAACAGTACCAAGAATCGACAAACAGGATCATATCAAATTACAAAGCAATTGCACAACAAGAAACATGCAACAGAGTAGAGATAAACTACAAGCTATTCCTTGGACAGAAGACAAATATCTAGAATAGATAAAGAACTCAAAAAATTAAGAACCCCAAAATAAAAGACCCAACCAAAAAATGGACAAGTAAAGTATGCAGACACTTCCCAAAAGAAGTACAAATGACCAACAAATTACATGAAGAAATGTTCAACATTGCTGGTCATTCAAGAAACACAAATTAAAACAACACTGAGATTCCATCCTACCCCAGAAGGAATGACTATCATCAAGAAATCAAATAATAAAATGCTGATGAGGCTGTGAGGAAATAAGGAACCCTTCTCCACTGGTGAGAATATAAGCTAGCACAACCATTATGGAAATCTGTATGAAGAGTTTTCAAAAAACTAAAAATCAAAATTACATTTGGCCCAGGTATTCCCCTTTTAGGTAACTTTCCAAAAGAGTTAAAAGACATCAGTTCCCTTTTTTGACATAAGTTCTAATCACCTTCAAAGCCTCAGGCCAGACATCTTGGTGCTGGCTCTCCTACAGTCTCAACTCTTTGGAGTCAAAGGACCAGAGGACTTAATGTACCCTAAGGAAATTTCTATCCAATGAAATAATCATTTCTAAAGCATTCCTAAAAGAGAATCACAGATCTCTGCTTGAAAACCAACATGCAGCACGGTGCGTCACTTACAGAATTTAGTTAACTGTCTGAAGAGACTATTTCTCCTGCTATTAAGAGTACATACTTTACAACAGACCACCTGCACTTCCATCCCAGTTCCACCATTTACAGTACCTGCACCATGGATAATCCTGGACAAAGTACTAAACCTCACTGTTGTACAACAGAATTAGTAATTATATCCTTACAGAGTTTTCAAATCATTGCAAAGCACTTAGAATACCATCTAGCAAGCAACAAATAGCATGGATTTGTTAAGTAAGCTACTGTACCCAAATCACTACTTCAATAAAAGTCTTCCACCTTTCCACTGTCAGAAATCTCTTTAAGTCTTAAAATTATGCTGTTTCTCCTAGGCATATACACAAGATAACTAAAAATGTATGTCCACACAAGTACACTGATGGTGTGACTCATAATAGCCAAAATGGGTAAATAATCCAAATGTCCATCAGCTGATGAATGGATAAATAAAAATGCAATGAAATCTTCAGTCATGCAAGGTAACGAAGTTCTGACACATGCTATGTGGAGCTATATTAAAAACACAATGCTAAGTGAAAGAAACCAATCATAAGAGACTACTATGCATGACTGAAGTGTCCAAAATCAGTAAATCCATAAACAGAAAATAGATTAGCATTGGCAAGGGCAAAGGAGAGGGGGAAATGTAACTTCTAAGGGATAGAGAGTTTTTATGAAAATGTTCTGAAATTAGGTAACAGTAGTACTCCTGCAACTTTATACTAAAAACAACTGAATTATACATTTTAAAAGGGTGAATTTTATTGTGTGACACAACTTTTTAAAAAACTGCTTTTCTACAATTTCCGCTTATGTAATCCCAGCATTAGGGAGGCTGAGGCAGGAGGATCGCCAGAAGTTTGAGACCAGCCTTGGCTATACAGTGAGTTCAACATCAGTCTGAATTACATAGCAAGATCCTGTCTCAAAAACAAAAACAGAGAAAGAAAAAAGAATCTAAAGACATTTTTGTAGACTCTCTTTTTTTCCCTAGGATTTGGTGCTTTTGGGACTATTACTCAGCATGAACTTATTCCTCGGTATAAAATTATTTCCCAGCTTCCTCACCTTTTTGGTGTATCTTCACTTAAAACATCAACAATAATGACAATCACAATGACCAATATTTTTAAGCATTCATTACATATCTACAGCTGCTAAACACTTTATAGCTATAGATGATTCCAGTTCATCAAGAAAACTCTTAAATGTGGGGTCTAAAATAGAAAAAGGCTCAACCCTCATGTTCTCAACTAGGCAGCACAGAACTGGACCACTATCTCCTGATACGAATACTATGTTTCTACGATCTCAACCTAAAGCTGCGTTTACTTTCTTAGTATATGTGTTGCCGAAGCACTGCATTTACTTTCTTAGAAACCACAAAACACTGTGCAGCTGAACAGCTCTAAATCTTGTCCACATGAATTACATTTATGCCACACTTTTCTCATTCTATAGTCAAATGTTTCATAATTTGAACTGTCGTTTGTTCATCTAAAATTGTCACATGAAGAACCTTTACCCTGAGGCTCACTGATTAAGACAACTTTTACACTATATCCATCTACTCACAGAATTTCAGTGCTGCACCCTTATCTCTGAAGCCAACCTGTCTAAACCCTCACTGCAGGATCAAAGACATCAAAGCTAACTGACCTCCACAAGTTGATCATTCGTGAAGCTGGCAAATTCCCTAGCTTTGCATAATCTACGTATTTATCCCTACCTTCACCTAGAACTTCTAATAAAACAGCACTAAATGAAACCATGCTAGTGAGACTTGCTCCAAAGACAGTCAGCAACATCATCTTAACTGCACCAGCATTCCATCCACACCTCTCTGTAGGGACAGCCTGGAAATTCCTTGTTGAAACACTACTACTAATCCTTCTTACATATAATTTTGATCATGCCACTCTTCTGCCTGGAAACTAGCACACTTCTTAAGAATCTCTTACTTTACCTGCCCCACTCCTACTATTTATCCATCCTAACCCAATACTCCAGGATATCTCCACAATTTTGTCAACTGACACCTATTTTTAAAAAAATCTTTTGAATTCAAATGAGAAACAGCACACTTCCCATCTGATGTTTTCTATTTATTGCCTTTCTTCCATCTTCTTTCACGTATCTGCTCAAGATCTGCATGTCCTTCAGTAAGTCTCCTCCAAATTCCTCTGCCCATCTCTGATCCCTCTTTATTATCACTGTTTCCAACCACTGGTTCTGCTTCACTTCAGCCATTGTCTGTCTCTGAAGCTTCCATTTAGACAGTTTCTGAGGGGAAAACCACATGTTAAGGTTCCCTGCATATCATATGCTACTAAACCAGTGGTTCCAAAGCAGATTGAATTTCATATGATGGATAATAAGTCTCTCAATCCAAATCTGCTAGAAAATCCCCTTCCAACTCTACACTGCGGTCTGTCTGGTGGAACACTGGCCAAATCAGACCTAAGAATCTCGAGGTACAGGATTATCCTTCATACCCAAGAAGCTGAATTATGGACATGGGACAACAGGGGAGAAATGGGTAAGTGAGACAGTTAGAAATAAAGGACCCCTGTTTCCTAAGGCATCAGAGTTCTCAGCATCACATACCCCTGCTCCACTATAACACAAGGATACCACATACCCTCCAAATGGAAGTGAGAAGTGATAACTCTGAGAACAAAAGCTTAAATAGCTCTCTGCTTGATATGACCCAAGTTAAGCTCAGTTAAACGCTGGAAATATGACTAGATATGCACACAAGTTCCCTCTTACATTTATAACTTCATTAAGTTACCGGTATGAAAAAGTCTACTGCTTGAAACAAAGAGCTATAAAAAAGGTTCTCAAAAAATAATTGAATAAATCTAACAGCTACCTTTTGTTCCCAAAACTATATGAATATCATGCCTCCTCCTGTGGGGAATTTATCAGTCACTTAATTATTCTCTGCGATTTCCCTCTATTCAACCCTCTTCCTTAGTTTTGGAATCCTGAAAGAACATCGTTCACAGGTGAGAATGGGAATGTAGGGGCAGTATAGGGAAAAGCTTTTACCCTATAAAATAATTCCATTAACTAATACAACTCCTTATGAGGCTCATTTGGATATATTCATGACTTCTTCCTTTAAAAGTCTGCCATTTCTGATGCAAGAAGTCTACCTTTTCATTGTTACTATTCAAATATGCACAAGACTAAGTTTTTCTGATAGAGCTAGAAAATATTGCATTTGCAAAGATACCTATACACACACACACACCCCATTGAAACAGATGAAAACCAGACCCTAACTCTCACATGTCACCAGCACCTTGGATTAGTTTACATGTAGCCACTTTACAGATTTCAAGAAAGCTGGGATGTGAATAGCAATTCCATCCTATCTGGCAATGGCTGCAATTCAGGATCACTCTCCCTAGTAATAGAGGACAGAGAAATTTGTTCTTTCAAGTTTCCTAAGTGAATAGCCACTCGTGTGGAGAAAAGCTTAAAGCAGTGTAGCAGCTTGTGTCAGCTCCAAGATGACTGAAGTCTGAGCAGGAAATAAGCCCCTTTTCCAAATAAAAGCCAGTGTTCTCACTCCTTGTTTTCTCCACGGAATGCTCTGTAGCAGCAGGGCAAGCCCAAAGTGTATCCAAGGCTTTGCTTCTGCTCTGCCTTTAGTGGGTTTGGTTTTGTTTTGTTTTGTTTTGTTTTGTTTTGTTTTGTTTTGTTTTGTTTTGTTGGGTATTTTTCCCCCCTTTTGGTAGTTTTCAAAGTGAGGATTTGGCTATTAAAAAAAAAAAAAGCAAAATCCCACTACATACAAGAAGAAAAGGACAGGCGTGCTTCACAAAACAGCTATTTCAAAATCATGATTTTTAAAAAACTACACAGAATGTGGAATGGAGGGGAAAAAAATGTCTCATGTGGGTTGTGTCGGCCCTGCAGCTGCTCCTCATTAAAGCTTCTCTTTACTCCCTCTGGGCTGGTTTCCAGCAGAAAATTCTTTAAACAGAACTCTGCTTTCAACCCACTTTCTTCTTGCTCTGGGCCTCTCAGCCCCCCAGTCCTCAGTGGCAGCCTGCCCTAGCTGAGCTCCAGAGGGGGGAAGCTGTCGTTAAGGTAAATGAGGTAAGAGCAGGGGGAAAAACTAACAAAATCCAGAAACCAAATTAAGCATCGGTAGGTAACAAAGGTCTGCAGCCTAAACGGCCCCAAATCAGCCTGTTCTTTCCTGTGACCATAATGCCAGTTTGGTTTCCTGCCCCTTCCCCCATCCCCCCTGTTAAAGTAGATAAAAATAACTGCTAACAGCCAAAGCTAGCTGTGACCAGTGAAAGTTCCTATATAACTTTCAAATCCCAATACTCTAGCTGCAAACTTCTAGGTGCCCCAGAGCCTACACAATCAGGCCCCAGGCCTAGGCTGGCATTCCAGAGCCAGCCCAGAGGGCAAATCCCATCATCCTGGCCTCCTGGCATTTCCAGTCCCACGGCTCATCAGCCTGTCAACCTTTTAGTTCTGTAACTCTATGTAAAGGTAACTTACTGCGTTATGTTAGTTACTGACTTTGTTTTAAAACAAAAATAACAATAACAAAACACAAAGATTTCCAGTTGACTTCCTGGTAAAGAGGGGAAGAAAAAGCAGCTCAGTCATGTTGACTTCTTCACTCCCACTCTCAACCCCTCCTCCCTTCTCTGAAAGAAGAAATAAAAAGGAAACATTATAGTTTACTCAGCAAGAAGGAAAAATAAAAAGAAGTAAAAAAAGTATTGGCATATATAGAATAGGGCTCAGAACTCCACTGTTTGCAGTAAAATGCACTTTCTAGGGCCTTGTGAGTTTTATGTAAAGGAAACAAAGTAGACAAACCAAACTCTCTTTCTCTCTCCCTCTTTCTCTCTCTCTCACACACACATATACACACACACACACATGCAACTTTTTATCACTACTAATACACAAAGACTACCAAATACTGTGGGACAGCCCATTTTTCTACTATGTAAATTCAGCTTCCTGGACAGAACATTTCTGCTTTTCTTGTGGAAGTATTTCAGAAAATGTTAATCTTGGTTCCCACATTAGGCTGGACGCTTCCAAATTGAAAGTTTCCCACAGGAAAAAGACCTCACGGGGAATTGTGAGGCTGGGAACTGTCTTCTGCAGCACCATGTGTTCAGGTTTTCCTATGCTTCTCTGAATAAAGCACTACACACCACACACACACACACACACACACACACACACACACTCACGATTCTAATAAATCCAACCAAGGAGAAGCTAAGTGTTATGGGTGAGAACACTGTTCAGTGACAGTATCATTCCTCTTCACTGGGGACTGTGAAGTCAGGAACCACTGTAATGGGAAAGCAGCTTTATTGACACAAGAACTTTGCAAACGCCCTTATCTTCCAGTTTACAGTCTGGGATCATTTATCAGAATTCCAAAGCAGAGCTGAGTGCCTGGGCTCATCAGTCGTCACTTGGGAGACGGGGCAGGGACACACAAACAGTGCTGAAAGATGTTCCTTGCTGCTGTAACACAAAGTGGTCTTTCCTCTGCCATCCAGCACGCCATCAGTACCTTACCGTATTTCACTGCCCAGGATCCTGAGAAAATATCTCTATGTGATTAAAACATAACAAACACAACCTGGTCATATGAGCTTCCAAAAAATACCCTTCACAGTAACAGGCAAAAATTAATATTGTTAAGCTTACTGTTTCTAAGCTATGGGCTGCAGAATTACTACAGGGGGTCTGCAATCCTGACAAATCACTAAATACTGCTAAATATTCTCTTGCCTATAATTAAATGCATGCAGAGGTTATGATTATTAAAATATAAAGGCATATTACAATGATGTTTTTGTGGTGCTAGGAATTGAACCTAGTCCCTGCTAATGCTAGTCAAGTGTTCTAAACCCTACGCTATACCCCCAACCCCCTAAAATGATTCTTGAATTTTTTTAAATTTAAGTTTATTGGTACAATTTAGGTAGCCATAATGACCACACTCATCATAAGGAATTTGTATATGATACATCCTGACTCCTCAGCTTTTCCCCATTCCCATCCCCTCTTTTCAAACCTCATTCCCCAACCTGTTCACAAAGCTTGATTTTCATTTTACCCTTCTTTTCTCATTTTTTTCCTTTCTCTTACCTCCTTTCTCTCTCTTCCCTTCCTATTTCCCTTTTCCTTTTTGAAGAGTTTCTTCCTGTTTCACAGTATCTATTGTACATTTATGTTCTTATTTACATTTTCAGTTTCTCACACTAGAGAGATAATGGAATATTTACACATATGTGTGTGATTTATTTCACTTATGATTATGGTCTCAAGGTCCATCCATCTAGCTATAAATTGAATTCTTAGTAGATTTTGATGTGATACGCTGTATTGAACACACTGGAAATACCTCCATCTGGAGACTATCTCTCCTTTACAAGACTCACCTACATACCTTTACACATGCTGCTCAGTCCAAAATACTTCTCCCCACCCTCTTCTCATAGCGAATCCCTGAAATTCCTTCAGGCCTGTGTTTAAATGCTATTTCCTCTGAGAAACAACCCAGACACACCTGCTGGATGTTCCCCTAATTCTGACACATTCTTATAATTATTTGTCTTCTTCAATAGACAAGAACTGTTAACTACTATATCCCCATTCCCTAACACAGTGACTGGCCAATGGAAGGCACTCCACTACTCAGAGCCAATATTCTTAATAGATGCCGAAGGCCAAAACACAGGTCCCATGGAATCTTTACACCTTAAAAAGACTCTTCAATTACACTTGAAGTTTGGAAAGGAACAGAGCAATTTACCCAAAGGATTTTAAAACTAATTAAGACTGCTGACATATAGAATATTTCATTCTTAACCCCTACTCGCCCCTAAACCATTCGATGTGGGCCAACCACGTATGCAGTAAATTATTTTTTTATTAAATTTTCCTCAAAAATACGAAGTTAGCTAATGAATACCTGTAAGGTACACAAATGTGCACACACAATCTCACACACACAGTCTTCATTCTCTCTTGCACTTTTATTAGTCTGTGATAAAATACAACAACATAAACCACTACAAGCCTGGAGCCCTGAGGGACAGAAATCCTACAAAGTAGCCTCAATAGCATGAACTGCTAGATTTTTAGAGACTGGCAGTGAAACTTAAGACTGTTAGGAAGGAAACTGTTGGAGCTTGCCTTCTCTGCCTGGTGGGAAGGAATGAGCACCTTTGAGGTTGTGAAGTCCAAAACACTTCTGAACACACAATAATCCTGAAAGCTCTGTGTGATCTGAATGGATTGTTAGTTCAAAAATAATTGTAATCAATTCATATCAAACCAAACTCAAATGTAAGAGTAGGTGCAAGAAAATCTGCATTTTTTTAAAATTGTAAAAGAGTACAAAAACAAAACCAAATGAAAAGAAAGTATATTTGTGAATTTGGCATACAACATTCTCCTGGAGGAAAAAAAAAAACACTTGGTAGGAACACAGTTCTTTTTAATGAATAATTGAAAAATATAATTTCTGAATATATTCAAACACTAAATAAAGCTTGTTCTAATGACCTAAGAATCACAGATAATAAAAATGGTAAACATCATGGAACAAAAATAATGGTGTCTAACTTTGGTTCAAGACCAAAACAAAATAAAAATACTCTTTTCCTTAAACATAGGACCACTGCCAAAAGGGAAGAAAACTGATTCTTCAGAGTTTTTAAAAAAAAAAAGAAGAATCATAGATATAAAATGGTTTCTGACCTTCCAAAGGCCACAACAGAAAAAAATATACAATATATATATATATACATAAATGATACTAAGATTGCATAGGATGAGTATGTAAGGGAAAAAAACACTTAAGAAGGTTCCTTTGGGCAAATGGTGATAATAATAAAACCTGAGAAACAATGAGATAGCTCACAAACAGTAACTCAGTCTAAACCTGGCAGTGAGATATATGGATGAACATGTTTGAATCGAATAAGAAATTTCCTATGAACAATGGCATAATTAGTATACATTCAAAACCATGCGTCCTAAAAATAAAATATTCCTCTACTACAGTAGTTCCTGTCTGTGCTTGATCTGCTGCATGAAATCAAATCAATACTTCCATGGAAACAGAATGAAACCACACGAAACCAAAGGGGAGGTCCTGTGAGAAACTGTAGAAAACATACAACTGGACACTATACAGAGTCTTTTAGAACTACAATTCTATAATTTTCCATCCTCATATATTCTTAAAACAAATACCACAGCATAACCCACAAACTCCTATCATACAGAGGATGCTGGGAGTGCCTGAGCAGGAGGTGCAGCATACCAGTGCCCGTGTCCGGACACGTGCACTAACTTAGCACTAACCCCATATCTGGAACAGGATTTAATTTATCTGTTTTCCTCTAGATTAGAAACTTTTAGAAGCAAACTCAATTACTAAAATCATCACCCCAAAAATTTGCCACACAAATGGTAACTTTCATGATATTTACAACAATTGACAATCTCTACAACTTTTATGCCAATGAAAATACATCTGTCAAAGATAAAAAGTAGTTTTCATTTACTTATTAGTATTATAAATTAATTTGGCAGGATCTCAGCTTTGGCCCTGGCCTCCAATATAGACAAGGGGCTCTAACTAACAACAATTACAGAAGGAATCAGATATTCATTGAGTTAATTTCAGAAAACCTGCTTCAATAACTTCATTTAGCTATCAAAAACACAAATCGCCACAAAGAATAGTTCTTCCAGTCTGTACTCCTTCCCCTGGAAGAACATAAAGCATTTCAAGAGGCTCCCAGGCTCTAAAGTAGACTGTCGCACCACTACCCTGATGAAATCTGTTGCCACCTGTTTTTGAATTGTCAGCCCAGGAGCAGTAACTGGCTTTCACTTTTTTGGTTTTTTTGTAAGGCAATGGGGATTGAACCCAAGGCCTTCACACCAAGATACATTACCAGGCCTTTTCTTATTTTTTAATGAGACAGAGTTTTACTAAGTTGTTAAATTGCTCAGGTTCAGCAGTAAAGAGTGATGATCTTGTTGCCTCAGTCTCCCAGAGTACTAAGATTATAGGCATGTATCACCACCCCTGACTGGCTTTTACATTTTTCAAATGGTGCTATTTAAATGGGAATATAAATACCTATTAAAGAGCTTCAATTTGCCTTTCAGTGAGCAAAATCCAAAAAAAACTATCTAGCACTTAAAGAAGAGTTTATTTACCCCTGCTCTGAGGACATAAAATCATTAAAGTATGGTATAGGAAGACAAAAACACTTCAAATGCTCACTTAATGTAGATAACTTCTTTGTTCACTAAAAATTAGGCCACTTTAGGAGCAGTAATTATGAACTATGTTCAGTTTCAAAAAGGCAATCCAGAGTTAGTCTAGGAGGGCTCCCTCTAATATACTGACCCACCTGTGCCGAGACATGAGTC
>PVJX010029373.1:0-22985 GCA_004027295.1 Dolichotis patagonum
GCAAACAGCAAGGTGGAAACCGGCAAAAGAGAGAGACACCTTCTTCCTGCCATTACATCACATCCTGGCTCCACCCCCTAGGAGGGTGTAGCACTGACACCATCAATCCAAGCACTAGACAATGAACCAGTCACAAATGTACAATGCAAATACATGAGGCCTGGGGGCCACCGACATAAACCATGACAGGAACCAATGGCCTCCAGTGGTGTCCTACAGTTGCAGAGGTCTTACCTAACTGTAAAAGTAAGAACTGCTGGAAGCAGCCTTCCAGTTGCAGCATCTGGCAGGCGGAGGTGGATCTGCTCATTCTCTCTGCTTGTGCTGGCTGCCCACAGGCAGGTCCCTTCTTCTGGTCGTGGCACCTGGCATGCAGAGGTGGATGTTGAGTTCAAATTTGTTTTTGAAAAGAGACACCATGTATGTAACCAACTATTTACTTCTCAGGTCTTCCTTTGTCTTTCAAAATATGGAAGAATATGAAAAGTATTTATGTCATCATTATAACCAGTTTCCTTCTCAGGATTTCAGAATCATTTGCTACATATTTCAAGTTTTTATTTCTGCCTTATAAGCTAATGCTCATGTAAATCCATAGAAATGGATAAAGGTAATAGCTCTAATAAGCCAACAGACTGCCACATTCATTCATTCATTCTTTCACTAATTCACTCAAATATTTATTAAGCACCTACTATCTGTTAGGCAGTTCCATGCTAAAAATCAACAATTAACAAAATCGAACAAGGTTTGGAATTCATGCAGCTTATACTCTTATATATGAATGAGTGACATATACAGTTAGTTTATTTTCTTCAGATAAGATTTGGAAAAGACAGAGAAGATTTTGAAATTGTTTATTAAACAAATGAAATTATCAATTGCTAATAAATGCCACGAAAAGCAAGAAACTTGCAAAAGTTGAATAGAATGTATTGAGGTTGCTATTTTATGTATTAATTAATAATAAAATTAATTTTAAAACATTAATGCTTAAGAATGAACCTAACCAAAAAAGTTAAAGGCCTCTACAATGAAAACTGCAGCACTCTGTAAAAGGAGATTGAATAGCCAGCATGGTCAGACAGAACCAGCAGATCTGCCTCCACCTGCCAGGCGCCACCACCAGAAGGCCCCTTCCTGTAGGCAGGCAGCACAGGCAGAGAGTACTAGCAGGTCGAATGGTGGTAATTATTAACTTGTCACTGTTAACCATATGAACAAGTTTTGTTGTTATATAACAAAATCTAAAACAAACCAGAAAATTGTATACAGTAGTGAGCCCCTCAATATGGTGATTTTACCCTCACAGGACAAAATATAAAGAAGTTAGAGGAAAAAATAGAGAAAGAGAAGAAGAAAAAGGGATGAAAAGCAAGGACAAAGGAAGATTGTGTAAGCTTTGGGAACTGATGAAGACAGTAGGGAAAGAAAGAATGAAGAAACAGAAAAAAAAAGAATAAAATAAAGTAACAACAGCCAGGTGTAGTGGTGCATGCCTCTAATCCCCACCCTTGGGAGGCTGAGGCAGGAGGACTGCTGTGAGTTTAAGGCCAGGCAGGGCTACAAAGTGAGTTCAAGGCCAGTCTGAACTGCCTAATGAAACCTTGTTTCAAAAAGACACACACACACACACACACACACACACAAGAAAAGACAAAGAAAGAACAAAAAATAAAACAACAAAAAAAAACAAAAGAACTCCAACAATGTTCACACTCTTATAAAAACAAGAACAAACAATCAAGAAAAAGAAAAAAATTAAAAATGAAAGAGTACAAAAAGGAAGAAAAGCAGAAAAGAAATGTTCATTTCATGGCACATCTCTGCTGTCACTGGTAGGCAAGTGGGGGTAGACAGAGCTCAGATCCATGTTGATTGAGCCCAGCAAGCCAACAGTAGAATTATGGCAGTGGTAGATAATCCCATCAAACCTAGGACTTTAGTTCTGCTGAAGTTTAGACTTCTAGTTTCTGGCTATGAGGCTGAGACCTGAGTTTTTCAGCCCACAACAATCTGAATGCCTCCTGGTCACTTGAACTAGGCTCTCTGACCTCCCACCAGCTTGAACAGAGCTTCCCCTTACCCTGACACTGGGAGCCAATAGATGGAGCCAACTTACAGCGGCTCTGAGTTCAGTTGGCTCTTTTCCAAAATGGTCACCAGCCTATTGCTCTCTCCTGGGGTGCATCTGATCCCAAATGTTTCACCATCCACTGCAGTCTGCAGTCCACTGTTCCACTCCACTGGTCCATTCCTCCAGGGGGACTTTTTGGGTTGTCAGAAGTCACCGTGCCTCTGCAAGCTTAAGCCACCTAGGTGACCACAAGGTGACCTACGGCTCAGAGAAAAAGTATAGTTTGCCACCTTCCTCTTCTGCATTGCAGTCACTCTCCTCACTCCCTTTGCTCCAATTGTCACTTCAGATCTTTGCTGGGTCCTGGGGATCCACTTCCTTCCTTTTCTCTTCCTTATGTTGCTAAATTTCAACATTTGTATTCCAAATATTGGAGAGGTTGTTTCTTTGCTGCTCACCATTCTAACATCTCCCCAGAAGTCTATTTGTATTTTTTTGATGCCACTGTGAATAGTATTATTTTCCTAATTTCATTCTTAAGTATTGATATACATGAACACTATTGATATTTGTGCATTGATTTTGTATCTTGTTACATTTCTAAAATTTTTCTTTCATCCTAAGGATTTTCTGGTGAAATTCTTCGGATTGTCTATGTAGAGGATCATGTCATTTGCAAATAATAACTTGACTTTTCCCTTTCTTGTACACATTCCATTTATTTCTTTCTGTTGCATAATTGCTCTAGCTAATGTTTTGAGTTTTATATTGAGCAAAAGTACTGATTTGCTCCTGATTTTAGAGGAAAAGCTTTTAGTTTTTTCCCCATTTAAAATGATGTTGGCTATTGGTTCATCATAATGGTTATTATTATCTGATTCAGGTATAGACTTATGCCTGTTTTTTTTTTTCAGGATTTTATCATGAAGTGGTGTTGCATTTTATAAAAAGCTTTTTCTGATCTTTATTGATATGATCATATAGATTTTGTCCTTGTTTCTGTTAATGTGGTGTATTGCATTTATTGATTTGTGTATGTTGGCCCATCCTTGCAAGGATGGGATGAACTCTAATTAGTAATCTTGTATGATCCTTTTGATGTTCTGGTACATTCCTTTTGCCAATATTTTACTGAGAATTTTCCATCTCTGTTCATTAAGAATTTCTGCAATTTTCTTTTTTTAGTTGGGTTTTCTCTGATTTTGATATTACAGTGATGATGGCTTCAAAAATGAGTTCTTTTCCTTTTGATTTACTTGAGTTTGAGAAATATGTATCATTTTTAAAGGTTTTATGGAATTCAGCGGTGAATCTATCAGATCTTGTTCTTCATTCTTAGTTGGTAGGTTATTTATTACTGTCTTGATATCATTGCTTACTATTGGGTTGTTCAATATTTTTATGTCTTATTTAGTTTTGGTAATTTGTGTGCAACTAGGAATCTGCACATTTCCTCAAAATTTTCTAATTTGTTGGAATACAATTTTTCATAGCAGTTACTATCTTCTGGATTTTGCCCTTTTCATTTCTTATTGCATTGATGTGAATTTTTATATTTTTTGATATGTTTGGCTAAGGGTTTATCCATGTTGTTTATTATTTCAAAGAACCAGCTCTTCATTTTATTAATTCTTTATATTGGATTTTATTCTCAATTTCATTAATTTAAAATCTTATTTTTATGATTTCTGTGTTGGGTTGACAACTGGTAGGCAACTTGTAACACCCAGCTGAACTGAATCAGCATGGTGCTGGGAGTGGAAGGCCCACCTGAGGATTGTTGGTAACCACATAAAAAAGGAGATATGCAGAGGAAGAGGTGATACTGTTGGTTCTCCTGGAGGGGCTTGTCAAGCAGGCTTTCCTGATATGAGCTCAGTTGCTAGCATCAGAGGAGCCCAGGACCTGGCTGTCACTGAGGATGGCTGCAGTTCTTTTGGAAGGAGCTCTGGTACTTACTTTGAGCATTGCTCCCTGGCTCCAATGCAGATCTTTCAGCCTGCTGACACAGATCCTTTATCCTTCTGGCACAGACTTTCTAGCTTTCACCACTGACTTTTGATTTTTCCAGTATGGATCCCTGATACAGACTTTCATGAGACATTGTTGTAGGCTTTAGGCCTCCAGCTGGATTCTTGCAGGACCCAGGCCCTCACCTGGATTCTTTGGGTCTCTAGTATGTGGAAGAGATCCTGAATTCTTTTGTATTTGACTCTTTGTGTGACTATTATAAAATAATTCTGTAAGTTATGTGTTCCGTATTATTTCTCTTGCAAACCCTGACTACAATAATTTTCCTCCTTAATTTCAGTGTGGGCTTGTATTTTTTCCCCCAACTATCTTGAAGGTCCTCATTAGATTATCTGAGATCCCTCTACTTTTCTAGTGTGAGCACTGATTGCAATAAGATTTCCTCTTAGTTCTATTTTCATTGTGCCCTTATTTAAGTTCTGGTGTTTCACTGTTGTTTGCTTTCAGAAATTGTTTCATTTCTTCCTGGATTTCTTCTGTGATCCACTGAATGTTCAAGAGTGTGTTATTCATTTTCTATTGGTTTTCTGAATTCTGTGGTTTCTTCCATTATTGATGTCTAGTTTCACTCCAAAATAATCTGATAGTACAAACATGAAGTGATTTTGATTCTTTTGGATTTATTTAAACAAGTTTTAAGGGTTAGTATGTGGTCTGTTTTGGAGAAAGTCCCATATGCTGCTGAGAAGAATGTCTACCATGATATAGTTGGGTAGAACACTCTCTAAATATCTATTAAGTCTATATGTTCAAAGGTGTGGCTCAGCTCTGATATTTCTGTATTAAATTTTTTTTAGTTGATCTATCTCTTTGTGAAAATAGGCTAGTAGGATCACCTATTACTGTTTTATTAATGCTTATTTGGTATGTTTTTTTTGGTACCAGGGGTCGAACTCACGACTCTGTGCTTGCAAGGCAGGCACTTATGCCACTGAGCTATATCCCCAGCCCCTTATTTGGCATTTTATGACCAGTAATATGTTTTATGAAGATAGGTGCTTCAGTATTCAAACTTATTCTACAACAGGGAGGTTAAGTTTCTTATTTCAGCCATGAGGACCTCTTTAGATTCACCTTGCTGACATGATCACACAAATAGCATAATCCCACCACAGACCACAATGCACCTTACCTTCAAGCATCTGCAATCCTGAGTGTGTACTTCTTTGTTTCTGCTTAATGAATTCACCTGGATATCTTGCTGACACTTTCTGAAATGTTTTGCTGTGATGAGAGTCACAAAACTACTGGGGGTGGGGAAGATGACTGAAGTTCTCATCTCTTCTTTAGAGGACTTCCTTGGATCCCATCCAGTGACAAAATGAAGTGCTACCGGTATCCAAACTGTATCACAGAAGACCAGGAAGCCCATTTTGATCTAAAATATAGACTCAATGGAAAGTAACCCCAAAGAGGCTACTTTTAATATACAGCAAGAGGACTGAAAGAAATGGATGCTGTTTTCTTTAGATATATTCATGCTAATAGCAAGCATATAGCCTCTTTCATATGTTAATTTAATGCTCATAAAACTCCAAAGATAAGAAGGTTTTGATTTTCATAGGGTTTCAGAACTTTTAAGTTATAGATTTCAATCCTTGGCTATCTAGACCTAGATTCCTTTATACCATGGGGTGGACCTAGCAGACAGATTCTAGGCTCTTCTGTACAACAAAGAACTGCAAAGGTACATCACATCCAGTGTTACAAGAGAAGCATCCATGTCATATAACCAGTATAATTACATTGCATTTTTATTATTGAGAGGTGGTGGCGAGGAAGTCTGACTTGAGAAGTCTAGGCTACATATCAATATGTAGCAGAATTCTATTTCCGGGAGCCAGAAAACCAGAGGTTTCCAAAAGAAGGTGGCATATACATTGATCCTGTTAGGGTCGCAGTAATTTTCCATCACCTAGACCGCGGTGCTTTCATCAAGAAAGTCCTACGGATACGCTGCAGAAGTTCTGGGTGCAGTTCTCAGAATTCAGCGACAGCGGTCTGAGACCTAGCACTTTCTCCAACTCTGCCCACCCAGCGCCCTCCCTTTACCCCGCTGGCACCGCCTCTAGTCAGGAAAGTTCCACACTGCTCGCGGCGTGCGGAACGTGACAAGCGGAACCCGCACGTACTGCCACAGTACCTTCGCAGATGGACAGAGCCTTGGAGCAATTGCAGCTCGCCAGCGCATGTGGGCCTTGGCCAATAGCAGCGCCTCTTCTAGGCGTGCCCTGAGTCACCATAGGGAAGGGGCGGTGCCATAGGCCAGGCGGTTGGGGGCGGTGAAAGCGCTCTCCTTGCGCGCGCTGTGCTCGGCATTTTGCACGCGTCCCCGGCGCTCTACACACGTATTGTCGGCCGCTGACTGAGTCCCCGGCTTGTCGCCTCTGCTCTATTACTAAAATGTCGCTTTCTAATAAGCTGACTCTAGACAAGCTGGAAGTGAAGGGGAAGCGAGTCGTCATGAGGTAATTCTACTCGTCTGTTCGCGCGTTCTCGGGGCTCTGCCTCAGGCCTCTCCAGCGTGGGCATATTTGCTATCCTATCTGCCCAGAGTTGCTTTTAACTTTCAGCTGTGTTCCAGGGGTCCTAGGCTTGCTGGGTGATGCTGCCCTCCGGTGGGGTTGAGGCTGTGTCCAGGGTTGATGGTTTCTAACTGCAGTTTTTCCAGCCCAGAAAGCGGCTGTGGTCACATTTTGGGAGTAGGTCAGATTGTTGAAAAAGGGTTCAGACTGCTGGGCTTCATTATGCCCCCTTTCGTATTCCCAAAATGCAATTTCATCATCTCCAGTTCCTAGTTAGTAAGGTGGGACCTCATGCTTATCCTGAAAATTTCTAGGCCTGAGGAAGGGACCTTGAAAGGTCATTTGGCTAATTTCTTCTCCATCTCTTAGTCCGGACAAATGAGAAAAGGCCCACATTTTAAAGGTCCTTGCTTTGCAGGGTGTGGTAGTGTACACTCAGGAGGCTGAGGCAGGAGGATCACCACTGGTTACAGGCCAGCTTGGGCTACAGAGTGACAACTTTTGTAAAATAAAAACAAACCAAAAAAAAAGAAGTTTGCTAAATATATTCATTATGTATTGCAAACATGGACCAATAGGAAAAAAAACCCAAAAAACAAAAATAGATGTGACATCCCTGTGCAAAATGTCATCTTTGCCAGAGGATGTTGCTTTAAATGTTAAAGATTGGCACTCCCTTAAAGAATTGGGGTGAGAGGATGGAGTGCACTGGATGAAGCCCTGCAGAGCTCATGTAACAGGCAACTGTTGGTTGCCTGACAGAATTGATGGACTTCAGGAGTTGCATCAGGGTTGTGGCACATGCTTGGGTAATGGTTGTGCAGGTTGTGCATTTGCTCATAGTTTGAGGCCCTCCAGCCTCATGCCCATATATGGCTATAGAAGTAGACTGTTAGAATTGAGGGAGCCTCCCTATGCAGTTGGTGTTGTCCTGCCCATGTGGATCCCTGGTCATTTAACATAGCTTCTCTACTCTGCCACAATTACTGGCATGGTGTACAGAACTTTTATCCTTTTCTGTAATGTTGAGTACATTTGTGCATGCCAAATGTACTCATACATTTGGTACATAACTGGTGGATTTAACCTTGAGCAGTCCAAGAGTGTTTTTTTTAAACCTGGGATTAAACCAGACCTTCCCACTGAGCTGTATTTCCAGCCTTTTTTATTTTGCCAAGTTACCCATGCTGAGGTGGAACTTGTTTCTCCTCCCTCAGTCTACCAGAATGCCTAGATTACAGATGTGTGCTAATATGCCTGGCAGAGTGGAATTTTCGAAGGGCCATAAGGGTTTGTGTTGATTGCCCAGCTTTGACCCTTCGGGAAAGTGGTTGATTGATGAGTAGTTTTGTGAATGGTATGGTCCAGCACTTCTCACAGTTTGGGCCAGGTCAAATGAGGGCATCCTCTGAATATTAACTGGCATAAAAGGCGGTAGATCTCCACCTACCCCTGCTTTAAATGTATGAGGGTACTTAGAGAACTCTAAAAGTTCATGTATCTCTTTCCTTTTCTTTTTTAGCAGCCAATATTACTTTGTAAGTGACCTTTGCCTTTTTATGGAGACAGACAACTCAGTAGTTTATGTCCATGAAAAACGGCTGATGTTCATATTTTTTCCCCAGAGGGGATAAGTCTTTGTAAACTGGGTCAAGTGGGAATCCCAGCCATCCTAGTGTCAGATGAAAGCTTTTTCTGACCCTTTAACATTCTAAAGGAAGGTGACAGACTATGTAGGACAGATAGTCATTGGCCTGCTGTTAGCACTTAGGTTTTATTCCTTCCCATCTTCACTGTGTTCAAGGATGAGTTTGCAGATGCATGAGCAGCTAAAAGACAAGGAACAGGGAGGGCATCAGGCTGGTCAGCAGTCCTGGGGTTTATCTCTTCTCTGTAGGGAAACCAGCTTGGGGAATTGAATTGGTTGGCTGGGAGTGAGACTGGGGAAGATGCTTATTTCTTTACATCTAATACAGTTTCATTTGACACAGATTAACCCTAACTTTGAAACGATTGGCTAGTTCTGTTTTGCTGATAGAAAATGACCTTGTTCAAGGTTATTGAACTAGCAAATTGGTGGAGTGAGGATTATAATGTAGGTCTTATTGGCTACCAGTCAGATCTTTTAAATACTTGGACATACTTAGGACTTAAGACATATTGAAATAGACCTATTTTGTCTGCTGAAGGTTATAAGCAATAGATTTCCCCTTGGAATGTGGATTCCTCTTGGATTCCCTTGGAATGTGGATAAATTTGTACTGGTTTAGGCAGAGCACAGGAAGTTACTTTGTTTCTTGATTACTAATGTGTCTCTTGAAAAGACTAACGTTGTAGTATTATTTTTAGAGGCGCCTAGGCAGCCATGCACAGTCAGCTCAATGCCTTTTTGATTCCGTGCCTCTAAAGTGATGGTTGCTGGCAGTGTTTCAGAAATGGGGCCTCCAGAATAGTGAGTGGCCATTTTACTTGCCTCTCCCTCTGTCCTGAGAAGAGAACTCCAGTGTTTGTTGACTTGTCTAGTCCCGTCATTTGTGGTGCCAAGGAAAATTAATTTTTTGAGGGAACTTTAGATAGTCAAAAACCTTTGACTTAGTATCAGGTTCCATCTCAGTTTTTTTTTAAGGATTCCAGTTACTTTACAGTACCTTTGAGTAAGTTTCCTGCATATTTTTGCAGTGTCATTTCCTCTTTTTTTGTCTTATAGGTTGCCAGTCATCCTTTGTTTGCTTGTAAACCTTATCCCTATTCCTTGTTACTCCCTTTTTTTTAAACCTCACTGTTTTTTTTCTAACTTGTTGTAACTTGTTAAGCAATAGCTCAGACTCAGTGAAAAGAGGCACAGAAAAAACTGAGAGCAGAGCAGAAACAAGCTTCTGAGACAGCCATAATATCCCAATTTTCTAGGCAGGGACAGTAAAGCAGTGATATGTACGACGTGAGAAGTTTTAATGAAACTGTACCTGTAGTCTTGAGATTTCAAATAATAAAACTTAGTATTCTTATTCCAACCAAATCAATATTTTTAAAGTTTTATTTTGAAATAAGTATAGATTTACAGGAAGTTGCAGAGATTATATATACAGAAAAGCCTTTGTTTGCTGAGTTTATCCCAGGGGCTACACCTTATAATTATATTTGTATAAATTGTAGGTAATTGATGTTGGTGTAAAATATATATATATTGTATGCCATTTTAGTACATGTGTAGATTTGTATAAACACTACCATAATCAAGATAGAGAACTGTTAAATCACAACTAAGGTCTCCCACATCCTGGCCCTTTCTAGTCACACTATACTATTCCTAACTCCTGGTAATTGTTGATTATTTAATATTCTCACGGTCCCTCTGTCATGTTGGAGATTCAGTCCAGAGATTTGTGTGTGCTGGGCACTGCTTTACCACTTAGCTATACTCCTAACATTTATTTAACGTTTTGAGGGATCTCTAGACTTTTCCAAAGCTGCTGCACCATTTTACATTCCTACCAGTAATGTATGCGTGATCAGTTTCTCTGCATTCCTACCAGCTTTGATGGTGTTGCTGTTTTTTTTTTAAATTTTAGCCATTCTAAGGTATGTTTGATACACATTGAATTGTGCTTGACACAAAGGTTAGGAATGTTACAGGGAAGTGGAAAAGCAAAGAGTGGAAATTTTACTTGATTGCAACCTGTAGAATGTGGAGGAGAGAATAGTACCTGTGTTGGAATCTTCCAAGAAGCCAAAAGCAGAGTTGTTGAGAGTAGGGGATGAAAAGGGGAGGCAATGCAGAGAGCAATGAGGAGAGAACAAATCCAGCTTTTATCAGTAAGCTGATGCCATGTTAAATGAGATAGATGAAACAGATTTTTTGGTGTTTCAGCCTAAAGACATTCCTTCCAATCAGGTACTAGCACTGCACTGAAGGGGGTGGCTTGTGCTCACCCTTGTGGTATTAGCTCTTTGACCATGAGCTTTTCTGGGAGGCTATATGCCAGAGAATGATCCCTGTGGTAAGGGGATACTCCATCCTCTTTGGAGTATACTTTACAGCTGGCAAAGATCCTTGTTCAAGACATTTAAAAAAGATTCTTAGAATCAAGTGCCCTGAAACCAAGTAGAATGTATTTCCTTCTTAGAATCATACTGCTTTTAATTTTGAAGACTTTCTTTAAAAATGTTTGAATATAAAACTGTTTTCGCCAGTTCACCTTTGTAAAGGTTACTCTTCACTGAGGTAGACTGGGGCTCAGGCCTAGGCTATATAGGGATGTAGTGGTCTTTTCAGTAGGTTTGTATGATTTTCTAATAAATCTGCCAGCCTTCAGCTATAGAGAGGAAGGGTAGAATAAAAGGCAAGAGGAAAAGAGTTTTATGATCAAGGACAACAGTGGTCTTCTTGATTAGATTATACTTCCCTGTAATTAGTACCTTAGTGAGTAGTGCTAGCAATTTTTAGTAATAGTTGATCTGCCTTTCACATCACAGAATTACAGATTACAGAAGCAATAAATAACCTGTAATAGTAGCTAACATTTTTATGACACTTTGTGCCAGATACTCTTCTTCTAAGCAGTTTACAAAGTGTTGTTGTTTTCTGTGAGATAGATAACTATCCTCCACATTATACAGATAAGAAAAAGTCACTTAAAATGAGGTTGGCAGAAATTTACACCTTAAAATAGCAGCCACACATCACTTCTTCAGACACATTGATGTAGGCTTAGGTGACAAGGGCTTCAGAAGAATTAGTTTTATTTAAAAAAATGGTAAAGCAGCCCAGCATTATAGGTGCATGCCTATAATCTGTAGCAATCTGGGAAGTTGAGGCAGGATCGGACTTCAAGCCTAACTGGGGAAAGTCAGTGATTTAGTGAGAGACTGTCGCAAAAGAAAAAGGGTTACAGACATGGCTCAGTGGAAAGGCCCTGAGTTCTCTCTGTAGTATTGGAAGATGGAGAGAAAAAGGAAAAATAATGTAATCTATTAAGTGAGAAGGTAATGACTGTAGTATATTATTAGCTTGCGCCATCTTGATCACTTTGCTTTTAATTGCACATCTTACCTCCTCTTAAACTTTTTGAAAGAGGTTTTATTTATATTGTCTATATATTGCTTGAAGGATAACATGTGACTTTGGTACTGGAGACTATAGGTTTCTTCCTAGATTTTTCAGCCACAGAATTTCTTTAAAAAGAATGATCTCTTGATGTGGTTTATTTTTCCAATTAATTTTTTTTTTTATTTTGAGTGATGTTAATTTCACAAGGACCCAGACCTAGTATCTAAAGAATCAGAATCAAGATACATTCCTTATTGTTCCTTACCTCCTCAGGCTGTTTCTCAAATATTGTCATCCCAGGGTCAGATAGAAATACTTTTGGGTAGAACTGGTTTTATCCTCCCAAGTCTGTAGGGGTAGTTCCTGTAATTTAAGTAACGTTTTATATTTTAAAATTTCTTTTAAAAGTATGAGACACATGTTTAAAAGGGCACTAATAAGCTCAAAAAATTATCACAAAACAAGTACATTTGTAGGCTTGGATCAACAAGAAATGGAACATTACCTGAAGCTCCTTGTGATGTTCTATCCCAGTTACTGATTATACTCTTTTCCCCATAGCTAACTATTATATTGACTTTTAACACCACTGATAATTTTTAAAGTGAAATTTGAATTTTCAGCTTGCTTAACTTGTTTAATACAAGTATTTTTCCTAATCTTTGGGGGAATAATAAGTTGATCATAACCCTGAAACTGAAACTGTTTTTTTCTTTTTTTTAAAAGAGTGGATTTCAATGTTCCTATGAAGAACAACCAAATAACCAACAACCAAAGGTAAGATCTCTGCTAAACCTGGGCTGGCTTTAGGAAGCCCAGATGCTTTAAGATGTATGAGTATAGCAGGGCATGGTGGCCTAAGCCTGTAATCACACCACCCTGAAGACTGAGGCAGGAGGATTGCTGCAAATTTGAGGCCAGCCTGGCTACATAGTGATTTCAAGGCTAGCCCAAATGACATAGTGAGACCCTGTCTCAAAAAAAAGATGTGTGAGTGTGAGTACACAGGATAAAGTGGTTTTCCTTTCATAGTGTAGAGTTATAGCAACTTAAGCCATATGATTTTGGCTTTCTAATAACTGACCATCTGGTCTGCTTTGTTATGAAGTTGTAAGAATTTAAACATTCTTAATTTATGAGAAAATATAAATAAAAAAAATCATCCTAAGAAAAGTAATGCCCATTTTTAAATTAAAATAACTGTTATTCTTTTTTTACAGACTATCAGACTTTAAGGTTGATTCTCTTGCAAAATGAAGAACCAAGAATGATAAGAAGTTTAATATCTATTCTTCCATGTAGTTTTAATTTTTTAAATTATGCAAACTTTCATTGAAACATTTTAAGTTGTAGTACAGAAGTACATTTTAAGTGACTTATTCTAACACCAATGAAGAAATGATGGCACTGAAATTTTCCCTCCTCTACCACAGTAGGATAGGTTACTATTCAATCTACAGTCTTACATGTAGTTTTATGACCATATTCCAGGTGTTCCAGATAAAGGTAGCCTTCAAGAATTTTGATTTCTTTTTGCTTCTAAAAAACAGAAGGGAAAAGACTGGAAAAAAACCATTTTTCAGTGAGTTTAGCTGTGTTAATACCTTGGATCATAGATTTAGAAGCAGAAATTTTAAGAGATAGTACTGGTTTTGCTTTTGACTGGGTTTTTATTTTAAATGAAGGTATGAGCTAGAAAGGTGCTTCCTAACCATCTAGACCAGTGTTGTCTAATAGAAGTCTAATATGAGGTATATTTTAATCTTATGTCTAAAATAGTTTTTTAAATATATCAATATAAAAATAAAAGGGATATCTAACTTTTTCTCCAAGTCCTCAAGATCCAGTTTGTTTGTGTGTGCATGTGTGTATTGTGAGTATGTGTGTTACTGGGGATTTATCCCAGGGCTTGTGCACTGAGATAAAGTCACTGAATTGTTTAGGCTGAGCTCCAACTTGGGATCTTCCTGCTCCAGGCTCCCAAAATGCTGGAAACACAGGTGTACACTGCCAGGCCTGGCTTCCAGCATATATATTACACTATATAGCACATCTCAAGTTGTACTAGTTTCATTTCTACAATTCATGGGCATACGTGACCAAGACTATCATTTTGTGTAGTGTAGATCTAGACTCAGAACAGTTTCAGATATTAGCCCCGGAATAGAGCCTGGCATTTTGTCAAGTACATTTCTGCTATATTATAGTGGCAAGATACTTGTACATGGAAGCTTCATACCCTCTTGAGTTGCATTATTCCGCAACATTCAGGAAAGATTAGAAGTTTACTTGTCATGAATAAAAAACAGACGAACATCTGGTACAGGCTTTCCAGTGGGGACATCAATATATTCTCTCCACAGTAAAAATGTAGAAATTGTATGTAGTGTTTCTCTTTAGTTCCTTAGATGTTAAAATTTGTATATTTAATAGATTTTAATTGTCCATATTAATGAGATTCAGTGTGGCATGCCTTAGTGATATCTAGCACCCCCTACCCCCATTCCTGGTAGTCACTATTCTACTTTTAGGTTGAATTTCTTCTAGTTTCTACATAAGAGAAAGAACAGGTAGTATATAAATGATGAGATTTCATTCTTTATTGCTGAATAATACTAAATTTTGGATATATTCCGTATTTTCTGTCTCTCTCTGTTGTTGTATACCTAGGTGGAGCCCATAGAGCTGCAGTAAACATGGGCATGCAGGATCTTTGTGTGATTTTATTTCCTTTGGGTAGATACCTAGGGAGGCTGGTCATGTAGGTACCCTCTGTCTGCCTAGCAACTACTCAGATTTCAGGATTCTAGAGGGCAGCACATATTCCCACATAAATTACTGGGTTTGTATAGATAGTTTAGGAATAGTGAACACCCCTTGTCAGACGGTCAGCTCTGGGAATCCGCTGAAAGCTTAAGTTCTTAGATACCAGCCAAAGGCCAATCTTCTAGGCAGGCTCTCCTATAGATAGCAGTGTGAGGCTTGCTATACTCTTCTTTGCACAAGGCGAGAGAGAGTACATAATGAAATTACAGTCTTGGGTAAAAGGTTAGCATCATACTTCTTCCCAATAACACAAACCTGAGAAAAACTACTGAGTTGCTGAGAAAATTTGAAAGAACTTGAAAGGCTTTTTGTTTTATGAAGTTATGAAGAAAATCTACCAGTTCTAGGAATAACTTTGCTTGTTCTGTTTCCTTCTTCTATCCCTGCTCCTCTCCATTTTTTTCCTTTTTCCTTCCCTCTTTTTTATTGCAGAATCAAGGCTGCTGTCCCAAGCATAAAATTCTGCTTGGACAATGGAGCCAAGTCAGTTGTCCTTATGAGCCACTTGGGTCGGCCTGATGGTGTTGCAATGCCTGACAAGTATTCCTTACAGCCAGTTGCTGTGGAACTCAAATCTCTGTTGGGCAAGTAAGTACCAGGCTTTGGTGCTGGTGGATTCTGTGGGAGGAGAGATTGCTAGGCATATTGTTATCGGCTCTTGATTTTTAGATCATTGAAGTGTTTTCATCTCTTGCTTCCTCCAGGGATGTTGTATTTTTGAAGGACTGTGTGGGCCCAGAAGTAGAGAAAGCCTGTGCTGACCCATCAGTTGGGTCGGTCATCCTGCTGGAGAACCTCCGTTTTCATGTGGAGGAGGAAGGGAAGGGAAAAGATGCTTCTGGGAACAAGGTACAACTTGTGATTTTGACATTATTGGGTGTGAGGACAAGAATCACAGAGTCTGAAGAACAGGAAGTTTCATTTTATTTTTCCTTAGACACATTTTTATTGAAATATACACATAAAATGCACAAATGTACAACCTGATATATCATTACAAAGTAAACATACTTTGTACCCATCACTTGGGTCAAGGAATGGAATAGCATCCCAGAAGTCCTTCTCATATTCAAATGATTTAGGAATACCTTTGAAAAATCTGTGAATACTGTTGTGGTATGAGAGTTATGGTGATATTACCTTGGATTTAAAACATTTTCTTAAGAATTATAAACCAAAAAAAGAATTATAAAGCATTTTCCTATGAAATGCTTAAGAGTTATAGGTATCATCCTCACTTCATAAACTAAGTCTCAAAAAAATAAGAGAAACTAAGTTTCAGAAAGGTTGTCATTTGGTTAAAGTTAGTGCTATGATTATAGCTCAGTCCACTAGATCAGAATCATTTTCTCAGAGCATGGTGATATATGCCTATAATCCCAGAACTCCAGAGGCTAAGGCAGGAGGATCCCAAATTCTAGCCTACCCTGGGAAACTTAGTAACTTAGCAAGATCCTGTCTCAAAATAAGACATAAGAAAGGCCTGGGGATATAGTTCAGTGCAGATACCCTAGATTTGATATCCAGTACTACATACTTGAAAGAAAGAAAAGAAGGAGGGCACAGAATGGAAAAGAAATGGAAGGAAGAGAGAAAGCTTTTTTTTAAAAATAAAGTTCCAGAGAGTAAAACTTAGGCTTTGTGGGTCATATAGTCAGTTGTAACTGCATATAGTATCTGTTGGTTCTACACAGCTCTGCCATTGTCATGCAGAAGCAGCCATAGTTAGCTCATGAAAAAGACTGATGAGTAGACAAGCAGAATTCAGTTATTAAGACTGGTTCTTTGAGCATGATTTTGAATTTGCCAATTGTCCAGAAGGTTAACTGCAGGCACTTTTTAATACTTCCCACTCTTGCCTTTAGTGTCTGTGAGAACCAGATGCCCTAAGGTTGGTATCTCAGTCCTCTTTTGACTTGTGACATTTCTTAAGGTCATCCAAAGTGCTTGCTTTCAAGCAGTTTCTTTTCTTAGCATCTCAGGCGTTGGTCTTGCCTTATCTTGCCTTTGGCATGGTCTTGCTACAGTAGTAGGAGTCAAATGCTGATCTAAAATTTGGTGCCCTTTTAAACTGAAACTCAAGTGCACAAACTCTTAAGGGCTTAGAGATGGCAGGAGTTAACCTGAGAACTAATGCAAAACATTTTATTTGGGAAGATGAACTATGCTAATCTGACATTTTTAGTTAATTCACTTGACATTTAGGCTAATGACTTTCAGTGCTTGAAACTTTAGGAGCTAGTCATAAATTCTAACTGGATACAAAAACAAAGTGAAAACATAATTTTTATGCCATTGAAATTTATTTATTTAGGTACTAGGGATTGAACCCAAGGCCTCTCACATGTTAGGAAGGTGCTGTACCATTGAATTACATCTCCAGCCCTACAATTCTTCTTTTATCCAGTGTGTCTACATCAGTCTTTCAGAATGAATGTTGTTTTCTTTGTAGTTACTGGCAGATTAAAAAGTGAGTTCTGATGATTGTTGTTTGTATGGTACCTTTTCATGAAGAGCTTTTAGTTCACCCCATTTTTCCTTAAAGTTTTTTTTTAGGGCAGGGTCTCACTTTGTAGTCCATTCTGGACTTAAAGTCACTATATAGTCCAGGCTGGCCTCAAACATGTATTGATCCTCTTGTCTCAGACTCCCAGAGTTGTGGGATTATAGGCATGTACCACCACACTCAGTACAATTGTTTTTAATTTTTTTTTTTGAGACAGTGTCTTGCTTTGTAGTGCAGGCTGGCCTTGAAATTACAGCAGTCCTCTTGGCCCAGCATTTCAAGTGCTGAGCTTACAGGCATGCACTACCATGCCCAACTTCACAATTCTTAAATAGAGTGGTTATCATGCCTTTTTGGTAGATGGGAAAATTTTAAGGACAGAACAGTTCTCAAGGGTTATACAGTGAATTAGTGTAAGAGGTAGGCCTAGAACTCAGGTCTCCTGATGCTTACATAGAATTATTACTATATTATCATCTTAGTCATTAGTTGCAAATGATTTTTCCATCCTGGAGAGATTATGGGGAACCCATGGCCCTTATTTTCAGCATTTGTGCCTCTATAGTTCTTTGGATCATGAGAATTAAACTATTCTTTGTGGCACACTTGTTCACCTCCATGTTACAAAAAATGGAAATGGACATTGACTAAAATGAATGTGTACTCTGTGCTATGTATTCTTCTGTGCCATATACTCTGTTATCTTTTTCCTGTACATCTTTGTTTAGTTACCTGCCAGAGACTCTAACATGTTCATCTTGCCATCATGCTTTTTGCTAACTCTGAGGGATCCTAACAGTGAGCTGACATCTTAAAACTTTGTGTTTCATTTATACTGTTGCCCTACTTTCTCTTTGTAGGAGTATATTTCTTTCTGTTTCAGATGCATAACTTCCAGGGAAGTTAAAATACCTCCTTTGTAATAAATGTTTCTGAAGTCCTTTTCTTCTGTCATATTCCCATGTGTCTTCTCTGTCCCAGCTTGCCCTTGTTGCTTTTCTTTCTCTTTGCAGAAAGGCTTGGTAGCAGCAGCTTGAGTTAAGTATAATACTTTTACAAGAAGAATATGTTAAAATGAGGAAGTAAGTCAGAAAAAGGAAATGGGGAAGGATAATGGGAATCTTGGCCTACTGGTTGAGGAAAGGCCAATGAGACATAGTAACTTCATGTGATTAGAGGTTCAGCCCTGGTTCAGGAATATTAGGTTTTTAATTTTAAGGGAAGGAAAGTGAGCACAGAAACATTCAGAAATGACCAAAGGACCTGGAACACTTGGGAGAAAGAACATATCTTGTTGCTAGTTGTGAAAAATTGCTATCCCAACAACAGTGTCTTTAGAGATGTTCAAGAAGATTCTTGATAATATGCAGTATTTTTATAGTTGTCTTTGGAGCCATCAACATTTCCTTTTTTATTCTCTGCAGGTTAAAGCAGAGCCAGCCAAAATAGAAGCTTTCCGAGCTTCACTTTCCAAGCTAGGGGATGTCTATGTCAATGATGCTTTTGGCACTGCACACCGAGCCCACAGGTACCAAGAGCCTTGTTGGATAATGTGCTGAGAGCAATGTTCTAGTTCACTTGAACAGTCTGAGTTTTGGATTACTTTTCAGAGATTTCTGTTATACTGTGTTCCTTTCAGTTTCTATCTCTAATTAAACCTATCATTGTGCCTTTTGTTGAGTATGCCTGATCCAAAAAGGAAATAAAGGTAAAAAATGTTAGGAATTTTAGAGTTTTTGTGCTGCCTCAAGAAGCTGCTGCTCTAACTATAGATATTTTGTACAGAGCTGTCTTTTTGGGAATGTTTATAAGCTCTTACGTTTGATGAACTGATTATTTACTGTGATTCAGCCCTTGGCCTGCTGAAGACTGTTAATTTGGTATCTTTGTTTTTTGGTACTGGGGATCAAACTCATGACTTCGCGCTTGCCAGGCAGGAGCTTATGCTGCTGTGCTAAATCCCTGGCCCCTTAATTTGGTATCTTAAATTGTACTTACGTTCATTAGTTTTTGTACTTTCCCCTGACCCTGAACTATTAGTCAAAAACTATTTTATCCTTTAATGTTTTTTAAATTATAGTTTAAAGATGAAAATTATGGCCTCTTGGAACCTCAGAAGTGATGAAAGCTTTTTAATGATAAAGACTAGGAAAAATGGTAGGGTTTGACTAGACTTTGAATTTCTTTGGTTTTTTCTAGCTCTATGGTGGGAGTCAATCTGCCACAGAAAGCCGGTGGATTTTTGATGAAGAAGGAGCTGAACTATTTTGCTAAGGCCTTGGAGAACCCAGAGCGACCCTTCCTGGCCATCTTGGGCGGGTATAAAGAACACTGTATCATTCTTTAAGTAGTGTTTGCCTGGTAGTAGGGCATAACTTGGGTAGCTTATTTTCAGGTAGCACAATCACATTGGGTATTTGAAAATTCAATAAAAGAACCAACTATAGAGGTGATGGTAGGGTTTAGCAAAAAACAGGACAGAACAGTACACTAATATAGAGCTAGTAATAGCCATCAACATCTTTAGGCCTAATGGACAAAAGAAGAAATCCATAAAAGATAGTTGTGAGGAGATGGCCATCAGATGGGGATTGTATAGTCTTTGGTCATAAGGATGGTCATCTGGTAGTGAGGTAATCAGGGAAATAAAATACTGAGATTTCCTTTCTATCACATAATGTTGCACCTCCCACCCCACCAGTTGCTTGTAACTCTATTGGAAGCCTCAAGGTAAGCGGTACCCTTGTTGTGGTCCATGTAGATTGGCTTTACGGAATAGATGCAGGGGATAAGTGTAGAAAATGGTTCTGGGGTGAAGTTGTACCAAAGCACATCTTACAGTTTTGAAACATTTTTTGAAGCTTTTACATACTACATGTATGTACATACCATTTTTATGAAAATACTCACCTATGTGTTTAATATGTTATACATACTATTTTTATGAACATACCCACCTATGTGTTTAATATATTGCTATATCATTTATAGTTCATTCCTCCATATCACATACCTACTTTATATTTCCTCCTGTGGGGAAAGGCAGCATGGGTATAATGGTATTCTAATGGCTTAGTGAAAATTGCAGAATTGAGGGACGATAAATTTTTAGGTGATTAAGTTGGCACAAACGCATGATTTTGCACTTGCCAGGCAAACATTTGTGCTGCTGAGCTAAATCCCAGGAAATAATTCATTTTTATCATTGGTGGTGGCCAATCTTCACATGTAAAATAGTCTCTTGCTATCTGTATCTCCATACAACAGTTGGTTCTTCCCTCTATGACATAGATCCTATAGGGTAACTTTATTGAATGAAGAAGGAAACAGATCGAGGTGATTTAGCAATGTAAGAGGGATTTAAATATATTGGAATGTTTATGGAAGGTGAGTGATTACTTTGTTTCTCTTTAATTTGGATTTTTTTTCTCATATGGAGGTGAAAGGAGGTATGGACATTTATTATCTAATTTTCCTCTATTTAGAAAATAAGCTCCAAAAAGATAGGGATCTTTGTTTTGCTCATTGATGTTTCTAAGAGACCTAGAACAGTGCTTGCAACAGAGTCAGTGTCCAATTAGATTGTTTAACAGAAAAATGCCATGAGGCAAATGTCTTAGCAACTGCGCATATCAATGTAGAGTAGGAGTATCTTTTTTGTTCAGTAATTATTATTCTCTGTTTGGTGTACAATGTTCTCCTTGTTCCAAGATTAGGACAGTTCTGAGTGGGCTCTGGCACTTCAAAATTAGTAATCTTGCTCAGGCATAACTGGCAGTGTGGATCCTGTGAATTTTGAGTGGGTATAAAAAACCAGTTTGGAACCCATGATTTCTTTAGACAAGATTAGGTTTTCTTTCTTTTTCCTTCCTTCCCTCCTTTTCATTTCCCTGTCACTCTTAGGATTGAAACCTGGATCTCATGCATGCTAGGCAAGTGCTGTATTGCTAAGCTACACCTCCAGCCCAAGTGTAGGGTGTTTTCTATGCCCTTCTTGATTTGGTGCCACACCTTAAAATAATTTCTTTGAAACAGTTCAGCTTTTGGGTTGGAAAAACACGGCAAGGTTAGCACCACTTTCGTTACTTTGGGACATTTCTTTGTTCTCTACCTTAATATACAACTTCAGGCTCTGTGTATTACTATTGTTCTTTTGGTGATTCTTGCTTTCCCTTCTAGAGCTAAAGTTGCAGATAAGATCCAGCTGATCAATAATATGCTAGACAAAGTCAATGAGATGATTATTGGTGGTGGAATGGCTTTTACCTTCCTTAAGGTGCTCAACAACATGGAGGTAGGAAACTAATATCAAGTGGATGTGAAATAGCTCTTCATGATAATAGTATACTATGTAAGTTTAAAGCAGCTTAAACCCTAAACTTCCCCTTTGATATAAACCCTATAACTTCCCCTTTGAATTTATTTTAGTGAGCTCTTTTTGTCTTTGCATAATTTTATATTGTGTATTATATCTGGTTCTTGTCTGCTTTGTGAGGCATTCATGTTTAGTAGAGGCTGATCTTCATCATCTTTGTCTCCCTGTATAGATTGGCACATCTCTGTTTGATGAAGAGGGAGCCAAGATTGTTAAAGACCTGATGTCCAAAGCTGAGAAGAATGGTGTGAAGATTACTTTGCCTGTTGACTTTGTCACTGCTGATAAGTTTGATGAGAATGCCAAGACTGGCCAAGCCACTGTGGCCTCTGGCATACCTGCTGGGTGGATGGTAAGTTACTTGGGTGGCTAGTAGTATAAATGAACAGAAAGTTTTTGGTGTCTCCATTTGTCTAACCAACAAATGAAATTTCATGTAGGGCTGGGGATCAAATCTTGTGCAGGCTAGGCAAATGCCAATAAACATTTTAAAACAAACTCTATAGGTGCTCACAGAGAGGGCTCTCAGTGTTGCAGCGAGGTATTTGTAGGAGAACCTATGGTGTTAGCAGTGGTATTAGACTTCATCAGTATTATGAGGGTAAAATCATTTTTTTGTTTCTTTTTCTTTTGTTTAATATTTAGCTAACCACTTACTATGTATGGGAGACAGTGCTATGTAGTTGCATGGTTTGGGCTGCTCTGGATTACATTGCTATCTTAAAACCTGTACAAGAAAACTTACATAAAAAATATTCTGTAGAAGTATACTAATTACAAACAATGAAAAAATATTAAAAACTAATATAAAGAATGGATTGTAAAGTTCTCCACATACTATTTTGATAGCTGTATAAAATTATATATTAACATACTAGTTTGCTCAGTAATTTTTGTTTTGTTAGGCATATTTAGATATTATTTAGTTCATAGTGTTGTCCCAATACCAGCATCACTTCTGAATTTGTGAAAATTGCAAATTCTGGAGCCTCACTTCAGATTGTCTGAATCAGAAACCATAGGAGTACATCCTGCCTATCTAGTCTTTCTACTACCTACCTTCGTTTCTTTCTTTCTTTTCTGTCTATCTATTATTTTATCATTCATGGTGCTGGGGATATGAATGCAGGTCCTCCTTCATGCCAACCAAGTGGTCTACCACTATGCTACATTTACAGCAATTTTTTTTAACAATGCCCTCTGGTGATTTTGATACATACCAAAGTTTGAGAACTACAGGTCTAGTTCAGTAATTTCAACACTGTTGTTATCACAGCTTTTGTTGTGGCTGGCTGATGTATTTTGGGATGTTTAGAGCATCCTTGACCACTAGGTGCCAGTGGTGCACCCCCTCTCTAAAGCTGTACAACCCAAAATGTCTCTACGCATTGCCACATATCCCTTGTGGACACGTGGTATTGGTTCAGCCTGAGAACCACTAATCTAATTCTTGACTGTTATATATACTATAGCTAAAGAATGCCTTTATTAAGTAACTTGGAATAGGTCTTCCATAAAATAGAATTTTTGAGTTAGAGGACATAAACAGTCTTATAAAGACTGAAGGGTAACTTTTTGTATTCTGGTGGAGGTGGTAT
>PVJX010029374.1:0-22988 GCA_004027295.1 Dolichotis patagonum
TCTGGTTTGATTCCTGCTTCTTCATTCACATACTTTATTCTTAAGTTATAGATCCTCTTGTCATCTTCCAGTCTTTGTATCTTTACTGCCTGCTCCCTTGTTATTTTTAAGAGATCTTCCCTTTCATGACCCCACATTGCAAGCCTGTGTTCAATTTTTGATAGTCTGTCTTTGGTTTCTTTCAAGCAGTTTTGCCAGCCTTCTATGGAGTCTTTAGTTTCCTGATAATCTCTTTGAGTCTGCTTCATGAATTCTAGGTTTTTTCTGAATTCTTCATTAAATTTTTCTTTCCATTTGTGTTCCTCTATTCTTCTGTCTGTGTCTTCTTGAGAGGTACCCAGCCTTTCTTTTATTAATCTACTTATCTCTTGTTTAATTTGAATTAATATTTCAGTTTTGGTCCCGCTTACGAGGTCCTGAAGGTATCTCTTTATGTCTGCTAACACTGTGTTTGATGTTGCATTTTTGCTGCCCTCAATCTCTTTTGTATTTACCTCTCCTGGATCAATGTTCTCAGGGTTGGGGGCTGGGAGTTGTTTCTTTTTTCTCCCTTTCGTCATGTTTTTGGTTCCTTCCATATAAGTGTACAGTGTAATGCCCAGACCCTTTTCTTATTGTTTAAGGCTCCTCTAGAGGGCGCAGGCTAGGAGCTTTAGCCCTCTTCAATAGGTTATCAGAGATTAGAGTTCCCCCACGGGCATGTGCGCTAGCTTCTCCCCTCCAGGCCAGTCAACCTTTGCAGGCCTTCACTGAGTCAGTGTGCACTGATCTCAGCGAAGTAATATTGTAGTGACTCACTCGGTCCCCACCAGGGGTGCGGCCTAGTCCAAGCAGATTCCACCAATCCGCTTGGCAAGGGGAGCAACCAGCTGAAGCCACTTCCTTATGGAGTTAGGGCTGTCCTGCCCAAATCCAACATGTCGTTCAGTCGGTTTCCCCTTTCCCGTGGGAGGGTCTTATTCCTATCACTCACCGAGTGTTGATGCCATTCCCGAGAACTGCTGGGCTCCCCGACCTCCGACTTCAGCGCGGCTGTGGTGGGAATTCACGGTGCCTCTGGGTGGGTCGTGTGCACGGCTGGTCCGGGCGAGCTGCAAGCAGGGCTGTTCAGTTCCGCACTCCGGCGGCTAGGCCAGTCGCTTCGGTGTGGATTGCTTATTCAGGTCGGGCAGGAATTCAGGCTGCTCGAGGAGGGCGCCGTGCTCGCTGATCTTATCTTCACTAATAGTAGCCCCAGGACCTTATATTCAAGCGGTTTTTTGCACTTTAGTTTCTTCCTGGGTTGTGAGAGTCCATCTCTCTCTGTTTGGGTCTCTCCAGGGTGTTTTATTCTGGCATTTGAGCTGTCTCTCTCAGAGAGGGTCTCTCTCCTGCTACCTACCAGTCTGCCATCTTGTCTTCAATCCCCCAAAGAAACTTTTTCCATCTCTCTCAGTCAGTTATTTCTAAATGCCTCCTAGAGTCTTAAAACAGTACATAGTTTAGAGAAACAAGACAACTGCTCTCTAAGAGAATGAGATGGAGTTGTTTCCTTAAGCTTTAGTAGTCATGAGACCAATAATGTTATTATCTCGTATGTCCTTTTAAATCTTTGGACTCTATAAAAAGTGTGCTGTATTGTTGATGGGAATGTAAATTAGTTCAGCCATTATGGAAAACAGTATGGATGTTTCTTAAAAAAAGTAAAAATAGAACTACCATATGATCTAGCTATCTCCCTACTGGGTATATATCCAAAGGAAAATAAAATCAGGATTTTGAAGGGATATCTGCACACTAGTGTTCACTGCAGCATTATTTAGCCAAGAATGGGATCATTCATCACATCGTCCAAGTGTCCCCCAGTAGATGAGTGAATAGAGAAAATATAGAATAGCTACACAATGAAATACTATTTACTTTTTAGAAAGAAAGGAATCTGAGATTTGTGACAAGTTGGACAAACTTGGAGGACATTACATTAAGTAAAGCTGAGCATAGAAAGATAAATAGAATGTTACCTTCATTTATGTGTGGAATCTTTAGAAAAGTATAAAGCACAGAAGCAGAGACTAAAATAGTGCTTATCTGGAACTAAGAGGTAGATTTGGGTTGGGAGATATTGGTCAAAGGACACAAAATTTCAGGTAGAAGTACATTCAAGAGCTTTATTGTACAAAATGGAAAATTGTGACTATAGTTAATGGTTTTTTTTGAGAAGGATGCTGGGATGGAACCCAGGGCCTTGCATATGTGAGGTAAATGCTCAAGCACTGAGCTATGCCTCCAGTATAGTATTCTTGAAAATTGTCAAGAAAGTAGATGTGTGGTTCTTACCACAAAAATGACAAATATTGTGAGGTAATGCATGTGTTACTTAGCTTAATTTGGCCAGTCACACATCTTTCAAAACATACTATATTAATTTTATGCATCAATTAAAAATAATTATCTAGGTGTGGTGGTACATGCTTGTAATCCCAGTTATTCAAGAAACTGAGTCAAGAAGATTGTAAATTCATGCTCAATATGGGCAACATAACAAAACCCTGTCTGAAAAAAATAAAACTAGAATAAAGTAAAATAGTGTGGCTTGATTTTGAAATAGTTCATTCCAGAGGTCTGAGAAGAGTAGCACCCATTCCAGAGAAGGCAGCCCAAGCATACCCACTGAAGATGACTCCCAACCAGACAGCAGAGGCTATGGGGCTGGGACTCAGCCTGAACTGAGAATGAATAAGAAGCCAGGACTTATATAGAGAACTTTAATTCCACTGAATGTTAACACATAAGAACAAGGGAATTCGACTTTGGTTGTCAGATTCCTTTGAACTTTAACCTACAAGGAAAAGATATAATTTCCTGGGTAATTTGACCAGTTTTTGTTTGCATTTGGAGCAACTACCAGTCAGCATTTATTACCAGAGAATTTCAGTATTCTTATATAATCTAACTGTAGAACCTCTGGTAGACTGTTAAACACAGGTAGCAATCATTTGGAAGGGGAAATAAAAGAGAGAATGAATTCTCAGCCTTGGAGCCAGTGGCTTGGTTGTGGCTTTAATTAGCACTATATTTAATTCAATTCAGGGACTTGGTGGCAGATTCTCCATTACCTCCATCATGGTCCTCAGGATCCTCAAAACAGCTGAGGCTGGCATATGTGGGGTATGGAAGGAGGGAGAAAGGTGGGAGCAGGAGGCAGACTGCCCTTTTTGGTGGTCACTGGGCTACTATATTAAATTATGTCCTATACATTAGCTTTATCAGTAATAAAGCCAATATTTTGATTCTATTTACTGAGTACTGTTTTATTTCTCAATTGGCTCAGAACCTGGACAAGGAATATTTACTGAGCCTCCTCAAAGCCCCAACATTATTTTGTTTGTTCTCCCTATTACTCCTTATTAAAGAATGGCTGCTACCATCACAGACATTGCATCTGCAGGTTTCTCACCTCTAGAGTGCAAAAGGAAAAACAAAAACAAGACTGGGACTGGCTTCTGGGTTATGCTTGTCTGCCAGATGAGTTTGATATGGTGGGTATGATTATTCACCTTGTTTTAAGAGTGCCTACTCATAGTGTTTCCCAGGATAGTCAGTTAGTACACATATAGCTCAAAATACTTCTTTATTTCACATGTATGTGTGTTTAGAGTTCACTTACCCACGTGATTAGTCTTCCTGTGCAGTAGGCTAAGCTCCATGCTGCCGTTTTTTCAGAGCCACGTGTTCTTCAAATCCTGGCCCAGGGACCCCAAATATAAGGTAGAGGGCCCAGCTCTGTTAGCTGGAGTCGCTCCTCTTGCAAAGAAGAAATAGATGAAAAATAGGATTGGAGGCTCCGGAAGATAGCGGATCAGTAAACAGCAAAATAGGGAGCCTCTCTTAAGAGAAACAGCTCAGATGCTGGAATAAAACATCCTGGAGAAGACCAGACAGAGGCAAATGGATCCTCTTGACCCCGGAAGAAACTAAAGGGAAAGAAAAAAAATAAAAAAGAAATATAGAAAAATAGGGTCACACTGCATGGGTTTCATTATGACGCTGTTCTTTTACTTGTAATGAATCCTGTGGGTTGACTGTTGTAAACTTACCTACATGCTTGATGGTAAAATGGGGCAGGACTTAAACTTAACTCACTGGAAGTGGTGACAGTGCTCTGTCTGGGAGCTCTTCCTCTAGAAAGTTAAATGAGCCAAAGAAACCGGCTTTTTTTCTGTTAGATTTTCTACTTTGGAGATATAATCTTCAATTCTTTGCCTTCTGTCCATATCCTTTGGCTTCCCAGAACTACTCCAGCCTTCACTGCTTTCCGTCCTTCTTTAATTTCCATGGAATGTATGGTCTAGATTTACTGTTGGCTCTACAACCTCACACTGTCTTGAATTTTATTCCATGCTTTCATGGTCAGAGTCTCACTTCTACACCAATGTACCACCTGAGAGCAGTTGCATACACTCCTTTTTTCGTGTACCTCTAACAATGTCAGAACTTAGTAGATAACTGTTGAACTGAATTTCAAAATCTCAAAGATTAGAAAGAGCATGGGTTGGGGATTTAGCGGTCTTAGCACCTGCCTGGCAAGCACGAGATCGTGAGTTTGATCTCCAGTACAAAAAAAAAAAAAAAAAAAAAAAAAAAAAAAAAAAAAAAAAAAAAAAAAAAAAAAAGCAACATCCATGACTTCTGAGCCTGTGCCATGCTAAATGGCTCTGAAATTCTTTTCTGGCTCTGTTGCATTCTAATTTATCAGGATGGTACAATTTTAAGGTTTAGGACAAGAGATATAGTGCACTGGCCGGCAGAGTGATCATGCTTCAGACAGGTGAAAGTTGAGGTTCCACTTGCTTTTACTCCATACTTCCATAGAGTGAGCAGGGCAGGTTTGGCCATCCTTCTGGTTGGGTCACTTCCTGTATTCTAGCTTCTCTCCAGGACCCATGGAAGGAAGGCAGTGGGAATGCTCTGGAGGCTCAATTAGCTCTACTTGGGAAGACAGTATATGAAGCCCCTCTTAGGCTTTCAGCACTAGCCTGCCAATGGAGCACAGCTCAAGAGCTTTGAGCACCTTTGAGCAGCTCTTCAAACCTCAGAGGCCCTAGTAATATTCCTTATCTTCAAGGAAAAGATACATGAAGAAAATAGTAGAAATATCCTTGTGTTGCACATAACTTTCCCATTTTAAGGTGATCTCTTTTAGTTAGAGTACAGTGCTTCCTACAGCCCCATTGAGGCATACAAACACTCCTTAAGGTAGAGGAAGAATGTATAGATTGTGTTCTATGATGTAAGAAGTTGGGAATCAAAAACAACAAAGATGTAGATTCTACTCTAAATAGTTTGTCCAAGGTTAGTTAGCTAGTGAGATAGTTAGCTAGTGAGATCCCAGAATTGCACCAAGAATTCCGACTACAGTGTCTGTGTGTAACCGCCATATTGCATTTCTGTGGCAGGATGAGATAACAAGGGGGTTACAGGAGCTCATGTGAGGGCAGGTACCCAGATCACAGAGTCAGGGAGACTATAGAGATGCTCATATATAACTCTGTGAATGCCCAAGCCTTCTTAGGGAGCAGCCAGATACATGGGGAAGAAAGAGAGAGCATTAGTAGGTCAGGTCTGCACAGGACACCTCAGCAGGAGCAGGAGGGAAGAGAATGCTGGAAGGGGTAAGTGGAAAAGGGAAAGACTGATGTAAAGGGTAAGCTTACATGTATCTGTGAGTGAGTTCTGTCACCTCCAGGTTAATCCAGAAGCCTTTGATAATGACCCCTATTGAGATTGATTAACATTAAAATATTTATCTCTGAAGGAAACACAAATGAAAATATCTCAGAGAGGAGTGAGTGGAGACATCAGGGCACCAGGAGCCGGAATCTCAACCATCTGGAATCCTACTGAGACTTGGCGGCCCATTCCAGAGTTTCAGGTATTTTGCCAAAATCTTTTTTAAAGGAGAAAAAAACATAATAAGTTTGCCTGCTATAATAATGCACCAGATACTCCTCACATTGGCATTTACAGACTTCCTGCCAGTGGCCCGGAGAGCATATAATGGACAAATAGCAAAGGCAGCAAGGGGTGGGGGAAGCAACTGAGTGATTGAGCTGTGCCTCCTCGGGTTTTTATTATCATTGCTGCCTTTAGCCATATGCTCCTCAGAGGCACTGACAAGCCTGGATGGGTTTCAAAGGAATTCCTAAACCCAGATTTCATTATCGTCATCACATCTCTGGGTTGTCAGTGTGCTGCACAGGAAACACAAATTTATGGAAGCTCTTAAATATTTCTCCGTAAATGTTGATCAGCCTTTCCTGTCTTTATAGGCAATGCCTGGGATGTTGAAATAGATACTAATAAATAGTCAATCTAGCTTATTTCCAAACAATTAAAAGCATTTTCGTTTCTTGAAATAGGATGTCTTGCCACTTGAGTGGGTTCCAGAAGCTGCATAAGGGAATAAAATGGTTTCTTTTTTAGTCTGTTTGGTTGTTCCTTACCACCCCCACCCCTACTGCCACTTTTTAAAACAGAATGAAAACAGACTCAATCTGCTGAGGACACCAGTTTTTCAGTACAGCATGGACCCTGTTTGTGCTGCAGCTGCCATCCAAGGCGTTTGTCATTCTTTGCCACCGCCAGAGGTCCCATTTGGTTACCCTTCCGGTCTTCCCTCATTCTTGTCCCCCTTCCACACACTAACCTTGCTCAATTTCACAAGCAAAACAACTGCACCAGAGGCTGAAGATTCAGGTGACTGATGTGTCAGAGCGGAGCACGGGAGACCCCATAACCAAATGCAGCTCTGGAACTGTGCAGCACACTTTGCCACGTTTCCATCCTGAAGGACAATATACTTCTTTGCAAGAATGATGTTATCATATCAAAGGTTCAGGAAACCTAAAAGTCACAAGTGCACAGGTGCTTTCTTAAGACTTGTATGAAGGGAGTGAAACAAAGGCATAAATCCTGTGAAAACGTAGGAGTCTTTCACTTGAGAGTTCTTGGATGGATGGGGTGGGCAGAGATCTGGGGAGCGCTGGATAGTGGCTCCAAAATACAAAGTAAGTTGCTTCACTTTGTGTCTTACCATTGAGAAAATTAATGGTTCAAGAACACACTTGAATACTGGAGGCAAGATAATGACACATCCAAATGTCTAACCTAAACACTTGCTCTATTTATTGGATAACACGAACAGCTCATTGGGGGCTGATATAGTCATGTTCAGCACCTTGAGATTTGAAGCATAGGACCATTAAATATTTTCCTTGTGTGCATATTTTATGCCAGGCATTTTCTAAAAATGTTTTATATGTGTCACCTCTCTTGATCTTCACAAAGACCAGGTAATGTGACAGAGCCAGGATTTGAACCCAAGCCATGTGACTCCCGAGCCCATTATTCCTAACCACCACATTTTTACTGCTTTCCTTTTCAGAGCAGAGTTGATCTTGGAGATTACAGTTTCCAGGTGATGTTCATTCCTCATCTAGTCTAACATAATTCCAGTATTTTTCAATCTATGGAATGAATAATAAATTTAACTACCACCTACAGAGCCGCTTACAATAGTGAGAGGTAGGAATGGGTAAGAGAAAGAAATTCACCATAACTAGTATTTTAAAGGAAAGAAAAAGGAGAAGGTAGTTTTTCAATCTTCAAATACCCTAGAAGCAATAAAGAAATATGCAATTGATTATGAATATGATAATTCACACATATGAATTTTGTCATCTTGTCTTTAGCATGATCTCAATTTAGAAGGTATATATATATAACCTCCAAGATTTGAGGATGATTGCAATGATCAATAATTTAAAAACTATTTATTCCTTATTTTCCTTAAGCATTACAATTTCATGCAAAGCAGTATTTCTTATTCATGTCTCCCATGACCTCGAGTATTTTTAGGTCATAGTATTGTTCTTTTAGCTATATTTTTCTTTCTACCTATGTAAGAAAACATCTTGTTCCCAGGCTTAAATTTCCTCTTCAAACTCTGCTTTTGCTGTTGGGTAAAAGGAGGGCTCCTTGAAGTCAAATTTTCAGGGTTTATTCTGTGAGACTCCTAACAGTGATAGAACAAAACATTACTATTATTTTAACGCCCTACTTCCCTATAAGGGTGGTGGGGTCTTTTGTTTACTGAGTTTTAATAGTTATTGTCCTTAGTATCATAATCTTGTACATTCTTGAGGATATAATTTAATGCTGGGGTGGAGAGGAGATACACAGTTTTAGATGTAGAATCTGGAAGAAAGCAAAATTACTGTGTTTAAGGAATATGGAACTATAAAATAGGAGTAATAAAGTTTCAGGATGTAGGTTGATTTTGAGGGCTAAATGAGATAATTTAAAGTGTCTGAGCATAGTTCTCAGCATGTACTAAGAGCTGAACCAAAGTAAAAACATTTTGTACTGTTGTCATTATTATTATTGCTGTTCTTATCTAAATCATTCTTGAAAAATATATTAATGATGAAACTAGAATCAAGAAGAGAATCAAAATAAGAGCTAGAAATAATGTTTGGAAATATTACTTGTAATACAAATTTAAACAAAGAGCTAGACATAAATGATACAGAAATTAAGCTTCTAGAATAAAATGTACACATTATAAACCTTGACAATGAAAAGTAAAATGACATGTACTAAAAGTCAGGAGATGAGAAGTATAAGAGTGCTAATTTGTGTTAGGTGTCTCTAGACTCCATAATGTAGCAGACAGTTGGATTTTGCCTTTTGAGCCAGCATGCAGTTCTTTTTGTCTGAATAGCTATGTGTTATTCACTTACATAAATTTATGTGACTTGTGAGGCTTTGTTTCTGTAGTATATTATTTTATACTATCTCTCTTTTTTGCTTTATCAAATCTTTCGCTCTATATTTGCTTTTTTAATACAAATTTTTTACTGAGATATTAATATAATTAAACATTGCATTCATCTCATCTCTCATGTTCTCCTGGTAGTGAAATGAGGAAGAAGATTACTAGTATAAATATTCTATTACTGGTAATCATTTAGAGATTATACATTGAAACACAAATTTTAAAAGTTCATAGAGATAATTACAACATCATGTATATTTACAAGAAATTATAGAGATTCTCTGTAACCTTTACTCAGTTTCCACCCAATGATCGTATTTTGTAAAACCATAGTAAAGTATTACAGCTAGGGTATTATCACTGATGCACCAGCAATTTTATTCGTGTTTTGTCAGTTGTTTGCTTTGTTTTTAAGCATGTGTTTCTTCTCATAATGTGGAAGTTTTCTATTTTTATTCCAGTTTTTAGCTTTGCAATTTTGTGTAACTATCTTATTCTTTATCTCTTCAGACAGATTCTGTTAATTTTTCACTATAAGCAATTGTGGAATTAAAATATTTTTTGCTTTCTTCCCCTTTCCTCTGTCCTCTTCCACTTAATTTTAAGTTTTATTTCTTTAGAGCTAATTTTTTAGCAAGTAGACTTCTTTCACTTGATTTGGCAGCTACTAAAGATAAAGAAATAGATGTATACTACAACATGTTTATACTTTATCTCATCTTTGTTCACCTTTCCCTTCTGAATTTTTGTCAGTTACATCACTTCTAGGTTGTTTACGGTTTGTTCATCCATCGTAGTTACTGTGTATGACTTGGCTTGTCCTCCAGTAATAAATCTAGCACTCTCTGCCAGTTTTTTTTGGTTAGGTTTTCCAGTCATCTCTTCATTAGCTCAAGTTTATCCTCTCATAGATTTCTTCATTCAAACTCATTGGAATTCTCAGAATTCTTTTATGTATGAATCTGTTTAACTGCTGCCTACTCACTTGAGTGGTGGGCTGGCTTGGAAGAAAATGTCATGAGACTTTTCTGATTCTTTTTTCACTGCCATGCATCATTTAAAAAATTGCATAAAAGTCATTATTTTAAATGACAATAAAGTTACCATTCTTGAGGAGAAAGGGAAAAGAGGTTAAAAAGGTGGAAAAAAGATAATAAAGAAAAAAGTCATGAAAAACATAAAATAAAAATACTAGGTATTAACACAATAGTTGAAATTTTAGGTGGTATAAACACCAGGATAGATTCACTTAAGAGCAAATTTGTGAGTCAGAAGACCACATTAAAACATTTGCCCAGAAGGAAGCAGCAAATCTAACCTATAAGCAAACCTTCATGTGGTGGTACATGCCTATAACTCTAGCATTTTGGGAGGCTGAGGCAGGAGGTTTGCAAGTTCAAGGCCAGCATGAGAGATTTAGCAACTTATTGAGATCCTGCCTTAAAAAGGGAGATGGGCTAGGATTGTAGTTCTGTGTGAAGGCTCTAGGATCAAGTCCCAGTATTTCCCCATTCCATGAAAGACAGACAGAAAGAAAGAAAAATACAGAAAGAAAGGAAAGTAAGAGATGTGAAGAATATAAGTTGAAATGTTAACATAGCCAGTCTCAACATAAGAAAGGATTAAAATTATGGGAAAGTAATATTTGAAGTAATAATGATGATAAAGTTACTGGAATAGAAAAGACTCATACATGTCAAATTGGATAGGTAAGAAAAAAGTCACACCTAGACACTTTATGGAGAAATTTAAGAACATCAAAGATAAAGAGAGACAACCTCTAGAACAAAACCCTTAAAAAGGAACAAAAACCATATTCACATCAGTTTTCCCATGGTAAAAGATCCAAGAAATAAATGAAGTAATATTTTTAAAGTTTTTCAGAAAAGAAATTTCAAGTTCCTACTTTTTTGTACATCCAAGTTATAATCGAAGTGTGAAATGGTAATAAAGATTTTCTTGGGTACAAAGGTGTTAGTGGGTTACCACTTTTGAAATGCTCTAAGAAAGTGTTCAAACAGGAGAAACCACGCATATGAGGCAAGATACTTGGTAAATGTAAGGACAATTAACTAACTTAGCAAGTGTTATCATTATTTGAAAGCTCAATGACCAAAAGGGAGAAAAAGAGAATCTATGAATACCTAGAATTGATAAGACAATTTCAATATGATTATGATTATTATGGATCTGAAATTATCTTAAACACTGTTGTATTTGGAGGGTAAAATGTTGATAAATTAAGTGAATAGTAGTACATAAAAATGCAACCTAAGGGCAGTAATATAACAAAAAGAAAAATGCTCATTTTTATCTACCTAGTTGAAAGCAATAAAGCAATAACGTTATAGATTTTAATTACAAGTCGATAGATCAATAAATAAAAATTAAGCAGATATATGTAAAATCTGAATAATACCATTAATAATATATAGCTGCTAAATATATTGAAATCTACACTAAGCAGAAAATGCATCATTTTTATGTCCATATAATATTTTTAAAAATTTACTATATATTATGCTAGACAACAAAGAGAATTTTTTTTTAATTTTGTTTTTGTTTTTTTGATACTGGGGATTGAACTCACGACCTTGCACTTGCCAGGCAGGTGCTTATGCTGCTGAGCTAAATCCCTGGCCAACAAAAGGAATCTTAATTAATTCTACAAAGTCAATACTACACAGGCTAATTTCTGTAAGGGACAAGACAGTAAATATCTCTGCCTTTACAGGCCATATGGTATCTGATTTAACTACTAAACCCTTGAGTTGTTGTACAAAAGCAGCCACAGACAATAGATAAATGAATACGTGTGGCTATGTTCCAATAACTTTGTTTTCAAAAACAGGTGGCAGGACAGACTTGAATCATGGACTTAAATTTTCTGAAACTAGTCTAGACTAATACAGACAGTCTAGAAACCATTATGTGGTTTGTAATCTCATTTTGTTGATGTATCACAAAGAAATTCTACAAGGGAAGATATTTGGAGATTTCTACTCTTTTTAGGGACTTGGGGATAATCGCTGATCCTTGGATAATTGGGTAAGTATTATATGCATTGGGTAAACACGTTGGAAGATAACGCGAAAAAGTAGATGTGTCCAGGCAACGTGCGTACATATCTACATCTACATCCATATATTATCAGAGTGCTGAGTTAAAAACATGAGAAATAGAATGAGATCTAAAGCATTAGGACAATAATTTTAATTTTTATTAGTTTGTACATAATGATTACATTCGTAATAGGGAGCATCTTAATTCTTTTTTATTTTCTCTTCTCCTCTCTCAAAAATTTTAAAAACATACACAAAAAATATCTGCTTTGTGAGACATACAAGTTAGTGAAAACACTTTACTTGTTTATTTTATGATGCTAGAGATTGAACCCAGGACGTCGTGCATGCTAGGCATGTTCTAACACTGAGTTGTATCCTCAGCCAGGAACGCACTTTAATTCATTAGAATCATAGACGCATTGTCTGTGGAGGGTGGTCATATGGATGTGCAAATAAGCTTGGGCATGAGAATGGAAAGATAAACTAGAGAATTGTTTTGCCTAAAACAAGCATGATAATTGTCATGAACTGAAGAGAATGATTATCTCTACAACTGAGGTCCAGCATGTTACAAATTAGTTGTAGAGTATATTCAGCTGCTTATACTCACTTATCTTTGAATGCATTGATTTTTTTATGAGCCCGTTTAGCAATTATATCCTGATAAATACAAATATTATAATGCAATGAATCTTTTGATAATTTTTGATACAGCTATTTTTGCAAAAGCATTTCTTGTTCATAACTTGCATTTGATTAGAACAACATAAGAATTGACCTAATTGATTTGGCATCTCATGTTACATTGAAATCAAGAAGAATATTGATCAAATTTTCCATAGTTTGTAAATAATTAGAAAAAAGTGTTCAAATTTTAAAATTTGGTAGCTGGGTATGGCAGCACACATCTGTAATCCCAGTACTCTGGAGACTGAAGCAGGAGAATTGCCATGTGTTCGAGGCCAGTCTGGCCTACATAGTGAATTCAAGGCCAGCCTCAATTGCATAGTGAGACCCTGTCCCAAAAAACAAACAAACAGACAGACAAACAAACAAAACCTTGGTAAAAGCTTATCATTAATCTTAAACTGTACACTTAAAATTTACTGTACTTACTTGCTTTTGTTGTACTCAGTGACTAAAATAAGTATTAAAGATCTTGAAATAAAAAATTATGCCATATGCATATCTTACTTATTCCTGTCCATGTCGAGAGTCTTTTATTTCTTTGAATTGCTTAATTACTCTGGCAAGACCTTCAGTATAATATTGAATAGAGATGGTAAGAGTAGGCACCATTGTCTTGTTTCTGTCTTTCACCATTAGCTGTGGAGCTTTCTCAGATAATCTTTAAGAATGTCTTAATGACATTGAGGTGTACATTTAACAACACTTCCTTCTGTCATAGCTTGTTGACATTTTTATCATGAAAGTATATTGAATTTTGGCAAATGCTTTTTCCATATCAGTTGATCTAATCATGTGATTTTTGTCCTTTATTCTAGTGATATGATACATTACATTGGTTTTATTAAATCTACTTTGCATTCATGGGATAAATCGTGGTAATTTGTGTCAGATTTCTGTCACTATAACAAAATATCTGAGATAATTAACTTAAAAAGAGAAAAGGTTTATTCTGGCTGACATTTTTGTTTGTTTTTCAGATATAGACACACTGTATAGCCCATTCTGGCCTCAGACTTGTGGTTCTCATACCTCTGCCACCTGGATCCTGGGATAATCAGCATGTTCCACTATGCTCAGCTCTGGCTCACAGTTTTGAGGTCCTAGTTCATTAGCTCTGTTGCTTTGGGCCTGTGATAAGGCAGCTCATCATGGCAGTAGCCCATGGCAGAGCAAAACTTCTTATCTCATGAGTCAGGAAGCAAAGGATGGGGCCAGGACTCCACAATCTCCTTCAAGGGTACATCTCCAATGACCTGAGTATCACTCACAAGACCCCATCTCCCAAATACCACCAGAAACACCACCAATCTTCCAGTAACATCACTCTGAAGACCAGGTTTTTAACAAATGGGCTTTGGGGGTACATGCAAGTTCTAAACCATAACAGTCATAATATAGAGTTTTTAAAATAAATGGTTTATTATATATGACATCAAAAGTACAATCAAAGGAAAAGACAGATAAATTAGACTTCATATCTGTTAGAAGAGTAAAATAAAACTTACACAATTAAAAGCATTGGCAAAGATGTGGAAACTGTAAAATGTTCATACATGACTGGTGGGATTGTAAAATGGTGTGACCACTTTAGGAAATAGTTTGGAAGCTTCTTAAAAAGTTAAACATAATGAAATTCATGGAGACAATGAGTAGAATAGAGGATGCCAAGGGATGGGGGAAGGAAACAATTGGGAGTGACTGTTTACTAAGTAGAATTTCAGTTTTTCTTTTTCTTTTCTTCTTTCTTTCTTTCTTTCTTTCTTTCTTTCTTTCTTTCTTTTCTTTCTTTTTTTTTTTAGTTCTGGGGATTGAACTCATAACCTTGCACTTGCCAGTCAGGCACTTTGCCTCTGAGCTATACCTCGTAGCAGAATTTCAGTTTTTCAAAATGAAAAATTCTGAACATTAGATGATGGTGATGATGGCTGCACAACATGGTTGAATGCATTTAGTAATATTGAATTGTACACTTAAAATAGGCTAAAATGGATACATTTCACATTGTGTATACTTTACAGGATTAAAAAATGTTAAACATAGAATTACTATGATGACCTAGCAATTCCTTTTGCAGATATCTGCTCAAGCAAAATGAAAACATATATCTATATATACAAAACCTGAATTTGAGTGTTTGCAGCAGTAGTTTTTATGATAACTAAAAAATAGAAACAGCTTCAATGTCTATCAACTGGTGACCGGAGACAGAAGGAATAGAGAATGCCTGCTAATGGACATGAGATTTCTTTTTAGGTTTGATGAAAATGTTCTAGAATTAGAAAGCAGTGATGATTGCAGAATTCTGTTGAAACAGTAAAAATTACTAAATTGAGCTGGGTGGGGTAGGATTACATGCCTGTAATCCCAGTACTTTGGGAGGCTGAGGCAGGAGAAACTCAAATTTAAGTCTTACGTAGCCAATTTAGTGAGACCCTTTCTCAAAATTAAAAATAGAAAGAGGCTTGAGGAAGTAGCTCAGTGATACATCACACCTGTGTTTTATGGCCCATACAAAGGAAAAGACTAAATCGTACAGTTGGAGCACATAAATTGTATGTCTTATGAATTTTAGCTTAATAAAATCATTGTTAAAATTTTGCATATATGTATATATTGTAGTCAGGAGTTGCAAGGAGAACAATTATAGGACACAGAATTTATAATATTATTTTATGATGGTCACCAAGAGTTAAACACAAGAAATTGCAAGAAATCTGTCCACAACACTAAAGATCTGGAAAATCCAGCTGAGGGCCTAGATCCTACAGTAATGTCCTGCATGAGTCCAGCTGAAAACCTAGAGCCCATGGCCATGCCTCCCATGAGGCCAGCTGGAGGCCTAGAGCCCACGACAGTGACTCATGCAAGTCTGCTTTACAGATCTGCACTGAGAAGGCCCAAAGGTCAGTAGTGGAAGCTAGAAAGTCTATGCCAGTGGAATGAAAGATCTGAGCTAGTCTGTTGAGGGTTCTACAGTGGAGCCAAAAAGTGATATTCAAAATAAGGACCAGGGATCCCCTGAAAAGTTCCACAGCCATCCTCAGCGAAACGAGGTCTCGAGCTCCTCCGACAATGAGAACAGTCGAGTATGTATCAGGAAGCCAGTGTGAAAACTTCTCCCAAAACTTAAACAGCACACGTCTTCCCCTCCAGAGCTAGGAAGCGATGCTCAGAGTAAGGACCAGAGCTCCTCCAAAGTGAATCGAAGCCATCCTCAATGACAAGATCCCAAGCTCCTCCGATGAAAATGGCCAAATTCATTTCGGGGAAGCCAGCATGACAAGCTCCTCCAGGAGAACCAACAGCTCCAAGCAATAACTCTTAGGAGAACCCACAATGCCCCACTCTTCCTCTCCGTGTCTCCTTTTATGCTGGCAACTTTCCTCAGGTGGGCCATCTACACTCGGCACCGTGCTGATTTAATTCAGCTGATGTTACTACTAGACCACCAGTTTTTAATCCATAACAGCATAAATATATATTAGAATGATGTTCATGAAGTATGTGCAATTTGGGATGATTTGTTGCTTTTATATATTAGTTTATTTTAAAATAAGAAAAATGAATTTATTTTTGCAAAAAACAAGTTATTCTTTTCAAAGAAGTAACGAAGCAAGTGAATACAGATGGAGGTCTCAGACCTTAAAAAAAGAGAGTGGTAATAAGAGTGGAGTTTGAAGAGAAGAGCCTTGTTTCCAGCAGCTTATTTTAAAATAAGAAACATGAATTTATTTTTTACAAAAAACAAGTTATTCTTTTCAAAGAAGTAATGATATGCTGAGTAATTTTCAAATAAAGAAAATTCCTGTGATGCAATTTATTGAACTTAAGGAGGATCTTTTGGGACAGATAATTTAGTGGCAGAAAAGCCACTTTCAGAGAGGCAAGAACAGAAATATCTCCTTTCTGTGGTGTGCCTCTGACTTAATCTTGAAAAACTATGCCTGCAAACATTATCTCAGCAGGCCAATCCATAATTAGAGCTCTAATTTTCCTCCAGGCACTTTCTTGTGAATTGTTTAGGGGACTCAATGAGGGGTGCCTATAACAACATGATAATGGTTCTAACCCTTTTCAAAGTGCCAGCATATCATAGAGGGAATGTGTAGGTGGTGGGAAGAAGGAGAAAAGTGACTGCATACCCATAGGCTTGAGTCCAAATTCCTTTCTCCTAGAAAGGTTAGCTGGGAAGACCCTATAAACACTTTCTCTGCAGATACTTCCCAGTGAAAATTCACCTCCTCACTAGAGTATCCAGAACAAGATAATGATCATCAATAAAACCGAAAGTAATTGATCAAGCTTGGGGAAACTTCATTTGCAACAAGATTGATAAGTTAGAAGTCAATGAGATCTCAAAGGACTAGCACCTAAACATCTTTCAAGCTGGGGATGGTGGCACGGGCCTGTAATCTCAGCACTCAGGAGGCTGAGGCCAGCCTGGGCCATATAGGAGTTTACCAGCCTGAACTACATAGCAAGATCCTGCCTTGGAAAAAACAATAAGAATAGCAGCAACAACAAAACCAAAACAAACAAAAACCCCAAAACATGTGTCACTGCTGATTTCTATCCACTTCCAGTATCTTGATTGTAAGCACCCTCTCTCTGACTACTGCCTTATAGCCTTCATTGTGCTTTCTCTAGTCATACACTCTAGCAATTCTTTAACCACCTGAGGTCTCAGTCCATTGCTTTAGGGACTCACTTCATTCCTACCCAGCCTGAGCACTTAAAACTCAGAGAAATTTAAATATATATGTTTGTTTATTTTCATTTGGCTCTTTAAATTCACCTACTTCCCAAACCTATTTGAGATGGATAGAAATAGCAAAAGAAACTCATGACAGAGCAGAGTACAGATTTAGAAAAGGAAATCAAGATTATTTAAAATGTCAATCAAGGGGGAATCAGTTATGTAACTGGAAGAGGAAACACCCTTTCTCATCCTCTCTTTCACAGTCAAGAAGTGGAAGGGAGTAGGCTTTAACTAAGGAAATAGTTCAGTTCAACTGATGGTAAATAGAAAGGGCATTTCCAAAGATAGGTGTGTGTGTGTGTGTGTGTGTGTGTGTGTGTGTGTTTAGCTAAGCAGTGGCTATTAAGAAGTAAGCAGGTTAGTAATGAGCCCTGAATTTGGGCCCAGAACACTACTGATTTAAAGTACAAAGTTGGAGAATAAGATGAACTCACACTGTGTTAGGTATTCTCTCCTCTCTCCCTTGAAGCTAGGTGTGCCACTAAATTTAAATGGTGCTAAAGGAAATCTTTTTTCTTTTTTTTGGTACCAGGAATTGAACTCAGCACCTTGTACTTGCCAGGCAGGTGCTTGTGCTACTGAGCTATATCCCTAGCCTAGGAAAATCTTTTTATTTGGATATATTGTATTTTTAATTTAACCCATGTAAAATTAATAGTTGTTACAAAATTAATAGTCCAAGAAATTAATAGTTATTCTTTGAAAATATACATGGGGCCGGAGATTTAGCTCAGTGGTGTAAGCGCCTGCTTGGCAAGCGCAATGTTGTGAGTTTGATCCTTGGTACAAAAAAAAAAAAAGGAAAAGAAAATATACATGATTTTATGTGTCAGTTTGATCAATGGTTACCTGTTAGAGCCAGAAAGACAAAAAAGAGCAGCCACAACTCACCCCTTGTGCTAAGCAGACTCTAAGGTGGTTCTTATGGCTTTTGTATTCTGTTGGCCACATCGTTTTGTAACATCTCCCTTAAGAATATGTGACTTATCTCTAACTAATAAGATATGGCAAAGGTGATGAGCTGTCACATTCATGATTACATTATATCACTGCTAACCAACTCACACCTTGAAGAAGCAAGGTGCCATGGAATAAGTGGCTGTGAGGTAAAAAACTCTGTGCAGCCTGTTGGATCTAAGAAAAGCCTTCAGCCAGAAACAAAAGCCCCTAGTCCTGCAGTTGCAAGAAAATGAATTCTTCCAACAACTGATGGGAGCTTTGTGGTGGATCCTTCCCCAGTCAGGCCTTTAATGAGAATGCAGCTCTGATGACACTTGGATTGTAACCTTGTAAGGCCCTGAGGAAGAAAACCCAGTTAAACCTAGACTTACGAGGTACAGAAACAATGAAGTAAGGACTGTGTGTTGTTTTGAGTCACTAAGTGTGTGGTAGTTTGTAGCAATAGAAAACCAATACACCTTGGATGGTGGTAGCATTTTTGGAGATAGAAAACATGGGAATACTTGTTGGACATATTGTAGGGAATAAAATTTCTTTTCTTTTATGTAAAATTTTAGCTTTCTGTTAGATATCTGAGTGAGATGTTAAGCAGATAATTAGATACCTAACTCTGGAGTTTAAGGGAGAGACACAGCTAGAAGATAATTTTGGGAGCCATCAGAGGATGACATTTAAAGTCATGAAACTGGGAGAGTTCTTTACAGAGAAAGTGAAGAGGAAAAGTAAAAATGCCCAGATAGAGTACTGTGGCCCACTAAACATTTAGTAGTGGTTCATAGCAAGAGCAGCAATTAAATTGGGAGAGAACTAGCCAGAAATATTGAAGGATGGATGGCCAAGAAAGAATGGTGATTATATAGGTTGGAAGTTGTTAACATGTTGAGTAAGAGTGGGCTAGATCAATGGCCATCTGATTAGGTCACATGGAAGTCATGGATGATCTTGGAAAAAAATCAGTTTCAGTGGAATGAAGGAATGAAATAAAAACAAAATGTGAGAGAAATGAGGAGGGAATAGAGCATGAGGGATTGGTAAATGTGAATATAGGCAATTTGAGAAGAAATTGCTTTGAAGAAAGATAAAGAGAAAATAATGGGAGGAGGTTCTAGGAACAAGCATTTTTAAAAAATGGAAGATCTGGGCAAACCACTTGGGACCCCTTCTGTCTCTGTCTCTGTCTCTCTCTCTCTCTCTCTCTCTCTCAGACAGAAGTTTTTTTCTCTCAGTGAATATATTCTGCTGTTAACCTCCATTGTTCCTAAAATTCATTCTCCAGTTTTAGAGAACATGGACTCATACTGGACATCTAGTAGATTGGGAGTTTCATTCCTCTATATCAGTTGGAGGACCCACCAAGATCACTGGACGGAAACATGGGCAACTCAATGGCAAAGCCCCTTCCTCCCTTGGAATGCATTTATTTTTTAGATTTTTTTTTTAATGTTAAAGATAGTAAACTCAACAAAACAAGACAGAACAAAGCCAATTAAGACAGTGCAGTGAGGACAGAGGAAAAAAAGATGGTGGACTGGTAGGTAGCAGGAGAGGGACCCTCTCTTGAGAGAGACAGCTCAAATGCCAGAATAAAACACCCTGGAGAGACCCAAACAGAGAGAGATGGAATCCCACAACCCACGAAGAAACTAAAGTGCAAAAAACCGCTTGACTATGAGGCCCTGGGGCTACTATTAGTGAAGCAAAGATCAGTGAGCACAGCACCCTCCTCGAACTGCCTGAATTCCTGCCCGACCTGAACAAGCGATCCGTGCCAGGCCGAAGCGACATGAGAACCACCCAGAGGCACCGTGAATTCACACTGCAGCTGCGCTGAAGTCGGAGGTCTGGGAGCCCAGCAGTTTTTCAGGGACCAGCATCAACACGCGGTGAGTGATGGGAATAAGACCCTCCCACAGGAAAGGGGAAACCAACTGGACAACATGTTGGATTTGGGCAGGAGAGCCCTAACTCCATAAGGAAGGGGCTTCAGTTGGTTGCTCCCCTCATCGAGCGGATTGGGGGAATCTGCTTGGACTAGGCCGCGCCCCTGGTGGGGACCCAGTGAGTCGCTACAAATTAATTCCCTGAGATCAGTGCACACTGGTGCAGTGAAGGCCTGCAAAAGTTGACTGGCCCGGAGGGGAGGAGCCAGAGCACACTGCCCGTGGGTGAACTCTAATCTCTGATAACCTATTGAAGAGGGCAAAAGCTCCTAGCCTGCGCCCTCTAGAGGAGCCTTAACCAACACGCAAAGGGGCTGGGAATTACACTGTACACTTGTATGGAAGGAACCAAAAACATGATGAAAGGGAGAAATAAGAAAAAAACCCCAGCCCCCAACCCTGAGAACATTGATCCAGGAGTAAATATAAAAGAGATTGAGGGCAGCAAAAATGCAACATCAAACACAGCATTAGCGGACATAAAGAGATATCTTCAGGACTTCGTAAGCGGGACCAAAACTAAAATATTAATTCAAATTAAGCTAGAGATAAGTAGATTGATAAAAGAAGTGCTGGGTACCTCTCAAGAAGGCACATACAGAAGAATGGAGGAACACAAAAAGAGAGAAAAATTTAATGAAGAATTCAGAAAAAACCTAGAAATCATGAAGCAGATTCAAAGAGATTATCAGGAAACTAAAGACTCTGTAGAAAGCTGGCAAAACTGCTTGAAAGAAACCAAAAATAGACTATCAAAAATTGAACACAGGCTTGCAATGTGGGGTCATGAAAGGGAAGATCTCTTAAAAATAACAAGGGAGCAGGCAGTAAAGATACAAAGACTGGAAGATGACAACAGTATCTATAATTTAAGAATAAAGTATGTGAATGAAGAAGCAGGAATCAAACCAGAGGAATTACAAAGGCTATTCACAGAAATTATTAAGGAAAATTTCCCAAGCATAGAAAAAAGAAATGATATGCAGAGGTATGAAGCATACAGAACTCCAGCCACCTATAACCCAAACAGAGCTATACCCAGACACATAATAATCAAGATCCCAGAAATTCAATATAAGAACAGAGTATTAAAAGCCATCAGAGAAAAGAAACAGATCACCTATGCAGGAAAACCCATCAAAATCATGGCAGACTTCTCGACACAGGCCATCAGATCAAGAAGAGCTTGGAGTGAAATAATTCAAGCGCTGAAGGAGAACAATCTCCAACCCAGATTGATGTATCCTGCAAAACTCTCTCTAGAAATTAATGGAGAAACAAGATGCTTCCATGACAAAGAGGAACTAGGAGAATTTGTGACCACCAGTCCAACCCTACAAAAAATACTGAAGGACATTCCAGGGAGAGAGAACAAGAATATAAGCATTTCAGAAACAGTGGCAGAGAGGCCTCAGTGAACAAGGCAGACAGTGGAAAGGAAGAGAAAAATAGACTACCAATGGCAGAAAAATAGAATAGCAGAAATGAAGCAGAGAAGATTGGCTCTAATCTCTAGTATAGAGGGCCTCAAAATACTAACAGAGAGAAACACAGGCAGACTAGATCAGGAGATAGGGTCCATTGAGATGCTCTATATAGGGAGGCAGTGGGACCCAAAACAAGCAGTGCACCCCATGGGAGTGAAAGGGGAGGAATTGTCTAAAAAAGGGAGGCAGAGGATATTGTTAATGGGGTAACAAGATTTAAAATTTACATTCTCACCACTCTGCTTGGATGGATTACGTGCTGTTCCAGTTTGCTTGCACTAGACTTGAGGACATGGTCAGCTATCCCAAAAATAAGAGGACATATTATGGTAATCATCCTTAATTTTCCTATCAACTTAATCTGAAGCCCTGTATAACTTATACTGTCTTATTATGACTGATCTTATTTGAATTTGGTTTGTTAGACTGCTACTTTGTATTGACTGATTTTATTTAAGTCTGTTATGATGGATAGCATCAAGTCTAAGAGTATAGGCAACTACACTGAAGATGACAAGATTCACTAAGATACCCACTCTGGTTTGATTATTACTTGCTTTTGAAGTCTTATAATGTCTCCAATGCTTCGTTTTTATTAATGTTGTTATACACTGCTGAGACATCATGGTAACCATTGTAGATCACCTTGTATTGCAATTTTATGTGACTTTTTTGCCTCATGCTTTTCTAGGAATTGTTTTGTTTTATCTTGCTTTGTTTTGTTTTTCCTGCTAATACAGAAATGATAGATATACATGTAGAGACTCATGCATGTGTAGAACTTATAAACAGTTTACGAGAACCAACTATATAACACATGTTGAAATGAACAACTACTTTGAAGAAAAAGAGACACTACAATACCCAGTGCTGATTCCATAATGTCATGATGTGAAGTCCAGCAAAACTATCACTTTTTGTTCAAAGTGATTTTAGCTTGCTTTGCCTTAAGTTCAACACACATTAAGGTATGGACAGCTGTTTTGAGAAGAATGAGAGACACTATGACAGCCATTCTTGGCTTCCCTAATGTCTGGTCTTGAAGACCTAAAATGCCCTCCTCGTCCTGCTCAGATCAATTCCATACTAGGTTGTTTCATGTGAATTCCCTATATGTGACAATATGGACAACTATTTGGAAGAAAACAAGAGTCAATATGATAGAGAGTGAATATCTCCAATTGTCTAGTTTTGAAATTTTTGTCTCTTACATTGCTTTCTTGTGATCCACTTTGCTCTGTTTTGTTGTGTTTAATTTTACCCTTTTGATAT
>PVJX010029375.1:0-22984 GCA_004027295.1 Dolichotis patagonum
ATTACCCCTCCCATCGAGTGGCCAAAGAAGGCGCCCATTTCCTGCTTCCCTGTCTCGCCTACTTTGTAAACAGCCCTGCCGAATGACTTGTCTGCCTAGTAACCGATGACGCTAGCCAATCAGCTTGCCGTACCTAGCTCAGTGTGATTGGATACCTGACTAAATATAAGCAAGTGCCCTTCCTTGCGCGCGAGAGAGAGAAGATAGAAGCAGTGCAGGGTAGAGACCTGCGCTGGGGAGAGCTCTCAGCGGTCTCGGGAAGGGGAACGAAATAAAGACGTCCGATCACCATTGATACCTTGTCGTGTGTTTTCCTGCCGGCCGGGAATGCGACACCGACAGAAAGAAAAAAAGAAAAAGTAAAAACAACTTCTAGAGACAGAACTCTTTGACCTCTTGCCAAGACCGAAACCTCACACTAAAAAAAGTAGTTCAGGGAGACAGTTCCTAAAATAAGTGTGCCAACCTTTCCAAGAGGAGCTGCAGAGTAAACCACCCCAGAGCCTTCAGAAAATATGGAGAAATAGGATTTTTTTAAAGGAAAAGAAAGAGAGAGAAAGAGAGGAAGAAGGAGAAGGAGTGGGAGGAGGAGGAGCGGAAAAGACAGCTGGTGTGGTGGTGCACACTAATTCCAGCTTCAGAGGAGGCTGAGGCACAAAGATCATGAGTTCAAGGTCAGCCCAGACAACTTACAACCCTGTCTCAAAATCTTTTTGTTTTTAAAATGGAGTGGAGATATAATTCAGTGTTCCCTGGGTTCAGCTCCCAGTAGGGAGTTGATAAAAAAGAAACAACAGAACTGCTACATCAAAGAAAGGTGCTATATCACCTCCCAACCCAAGCCACTTGCATTATTCTGACATTGAAGGACCCCAAACCACAAACCCAGCAATGCAGCCGGTCTGGGCACAAACTCCACCCAGCACACTTTCCAGAAAATAAGACACTGGTTGGAAAACCAGACCCCCAATCTCTTCACTCATAAACATACAGCATTTTGGATACTTTGTTGCAGTCTCCGGAGGAGAGGAAGATATGAACATTCACTTGGGGGAAAGGGCGGAGGAAATCCACAATTCCACAGGACAGATGTTAAGGTAGGTGTGAGAAAACACGGAACACCAGCCCTGTTAAAAATGCAACTGTTTTAAACTCTCCTGTCCTCTCGAAAATCAAAATCTCTCAGGCTGGGTTGAGAAACAAAATAGAATACATACGGCATTTATAAGACACCACCAAAACCAAATGAGATGGAAACATTAGAATTAACTGTTACTTAAGGTTACAGTGCCTGTCTACAAATGAATATAACTTAGGGGCAGTCATTTGAGTATCAAAGTGGAATTCAAGGCAAAATGCATTAAGTAGAGAAAAGGTTACTTTCCGTAGATAAAATGTAAGGCTAGTAATGAAGACCTAACAATTATGAACCTTCGGAAATGGATTACACAGTATCAGGGTGGAAAGCAGAAGCCATTAGGAACGCAGGAAAAAACCAACTGCAACCAGGACAAGGAGAAGGCTGTTAGTGCTAGCAAACGGGGAATAGAGATGCAGTAGGCCAGAAAGGGATACACGAGGAGTTAAATAAACAGGCACACAAATGCATAAGGACACGGAGGCTTTCAGCAATATAATGAATGCATGCAGAGGATTTTTATGGCGTGCACTTTGGATATTAAGCTGAACCCCACTCTGTGTATTCTCTCCTATCCTTTTAACCTGCTTTCCGCTTTCCTCTTCTACTTCCTGTCGCCTTGCTTGTTTTTTTTTAAAGAAAGCAAAGAAACTGGGGCATGCATACACATATTAAAGTGACTTCAAGTCCCTTAGAATAGGGGAGAATATAAACAAATAATCAGATAAGAAAGGAAAATATTCCGAGGCTGTGGAGGAAGTGTGTCTTCTCGGAGGAGGTGAGGCAGAGGTGAAATAAAGAGACACATGGCCCAAGGTGCCACTGGCTGTGCCAGGAGCAGTGTTGAGATTCCGAGATTTCTGTGACCCTGCTGTGTCTTCTCTGCCTTGTCCTCTGCCGGAGGGCTGCAGCTCGTGTGCCTGTGGCTCCAGCAGGAAGCCAGGAGAGTTATTAGGTTCCACCTGTCTCACATTCCCTTCCTGCTCCTGAGTTTTCCATGTCTTCTAGGGGGTGTGGGCGGTGCTTCTCAGTCTAACCCCTCCCCACATGAGTCCTGGGAAGGTCTGCCTGGGGATTCTGAGGTAGATTACTGCAAACTCAGAGGGAGCATTCTGCAAGACTTGTGACACTTAGGGCAGTTGGATGGATTCCCAAACCACGCTTAGCTTTGCTGGTTCAACAGAAGGAAACAGAATTCCCCGGAAACAGTTACTCTTACGGCTTATTATGGGGACGCATACAGATTCAGTGAGCCCAGGGGAAAAGCACATAGGTCAGAGTCCAAGAGCTGCCAGCCACTTCTTCCTGTAGAGCCGGGACACTGAGATTTTCCCAGTAATTGTGTGTGAGGATATCATCAAGGGGGGCTCAACTGTGCTCCAACTTGCAGGGTTTTTCCTGGGGCTCCATCCTGAAGACAGGACAGATCGAGTGCCTATGTAGTTGATCTCAGTGGCCAGTCTTTCTGGATGCCCACTGACAATGTGTGATCCAAAGTCCCCAGCCCACATCACACTGTCCCTCTTTCCCACTCTCAGACTGGGCTGTGGCTGGTCCCTACCCTACCTCATATTGTTGGGTTCTCCAGCAGGACCCAATGCCCCATGGAAAACAAAAGTGCTCTTATCAGGTGAGACCCTCCAAAGGCTTAGTGATAGCACCCCTAACGCCAAGGACAGAGGCCAGACTTTCTGGGGGGAAACTGAATGTTTAACTGACTCCCTACAGGTCTCGGGCTGCAGCTCAGGAGGTGCACAGGAAGAGCTGAAAGGTGTGGGGACAGGGGCTCCGCCCATGGGCCCTCGCAGCTGGCATTCCCGGGGCTTTTCTGTGTGTGTCAGGCGCTGAGAACCCACCCAGAGGGGTCAGCCCCCAGTGGACAACGGCTGGCACAGGTCCAGGGTGCGGCTGCACTGACGTGACACAGACTCCTCCTTCGGTGGCCTCCAGCACTAACAGAGGCAGATTGAAAGTGATTAAAAGCATGGGTCAACCTCGAAATCCCACCGCAGGTAACTTTAGGCAGCTGCTACTGCAGTGAAAATCCATGAAGGCAGAGAGTTTAATCTGTTTTTTACTCATTACTATAAGCTTAGCACTGAGAACCCTGCCTAGCCCAAAGTAAACACTCGATAAATAACAGTTAACTAAATGAAATGTAACTAAGCCTCATTATCTAGCGTAAAAGATGGTAGAAAGTACCCCTCCCACAGGTGCTGCAAGGGCTAATAAACCCCTGTGCCAAGGCCGCTGACTCCTATGGTAAGTGCTCTGTGAATACAGCAATTATGGTCAGTGCCATTGTTATCACTGCTGTCAAGCCGGCAGGACAATAGGCTGAGACACTGATGGAAGCCTCGTGTCTCAGTCTCTTTTCTCCTGCAATGAAAGAATAATAGCGACTGTGCAATTTGTGAACAAGAGAGATTTGTTTGGATCTCAGTTCTGAAAGCTGAGGAGTCCAAGGAGGTCCAGGGGAAGGGCGCAAATGGTGAGAGGCCTCTTGCTGCATCATCGCGTGGCAGAAAGGCAGCCAGTATGTGGGAGACGGAAGAGAACGGAGCCAAGCTCATCCTTTCCTCAGGGGCCCACTCCGGAGAGAACGAACCCCCTCCGGTAACAGCAGCATTAACCACCCTTGCAGGCAGTCTGACCTGGTCACTTATTAAAGGTCCTATTTCTTCATGGTGTCCCGATGGCAATAAAACTTCAACTTGAATTTTGAAAGGAGCCTGTTCAGAAATGGGCCGTGCGTCTGACCTCAAAGTCCTTCTTCACACGGCCCCATGACTGTCCTTGAAAGTGTTGGCAGGACCCCGGCAAAGTGCACAGGATGCAAAGAGCAAAGCCCCCGGGGAACCCAGACTCCGTGCCTCCCCTTTATTTCCTGATCCATCCGTTTCCATTGTCATGTCAGTGCATCCTTCAACTTTACCTTTTCTTGTTTTTTTTTTCATTTTAAGATGATAATAATCTTATTTTTAGCTTCTCTTTAAAAAGCACACACACACAAGTGTTTAAGGCTATAAAATGCCCTCATAACAATCTACCATAGATTTTATCCGAATATGTTATCACTGCTTCCTAGATTATCACTGCATATTGTATTTCATTTTATACTGTGGTTGACTTTTGATTAATATTTGAACTAAAAAATCCATATTCCTGGACACGACTTTCTAGAAATACTTGAAAATACTGTTGAGCAGGATTCCTAGGGGGACATGTAAGTCCTCGGAACTCTAGGGGCCCCAGGTTATGCTTAAAGACAGTGGGGTACACATGGTATTCAGAAGCAGAGCCCCTCTGTGCAACCTGCAGTATCCACTGGGCCGGTGGTAGCGGTGAGAAGCCGTCCACCCTTAGATAGCACTGCCCCAGGCCCAGAGCCTCTTCCTGGAGTCCCCTGCACTGCGGGGACCCCACACTGGGCTCAGCTCCTCTAGCCCTGCAGACAGCAGGAGGGGGCTGGGAGGGCCTGAGAGACGAGGGAAGGTATTCTCCCCAGAAAAGGCGCATGCCCTCTTACAATTGAGCCCCTGAAGCTCCCGCCTTTCAAATTTTTAGAAGCTATACCTTCACACTTTGATTTATTTTCAGAAGTTCCACAGATCCACTTCCTCCACCACATCTTATTTCTGGGTTCTTTGTGGTGCAGTTTCCTCCCATCTTCTCAGTCTGACTGGCCCCTGGCACTGCGGAAGCTCCTGGAGGAACAAACCCAGCACCCGCACAGCAACCCGCAGCCGCTGCACTTCCAACGCAAAGGCCCAGGCACCGCACAGAATCACCCCGCTCTTCCCGCACCCTGGGCGTGCCCCCCAACTCCACTGAGGACTCTCTTATATCCTCCCCCTGTGGCTTGCTCTCAGGACCTCTGTCACCTCTCCTGTGAAGTGGAAGAACATGGATCCCCAGATCGCTGTGACAACCAACTGGGCCAGGGCATGCGCGCATGTGCGTAGAGTCCGGCATAGAGAGGGCAGGGAAGGGCGGGTGCTGCCTTCCAACCACTGCAATGATGCTGGGTAAACGCAGAGCGGGTTCCCAGATGCTCACCAGGCGTCTCAGCTATTGGACAGCAAAGCTGACTGATACACACATATACACATACACATACATAAGTACACATGTGCACATCCATCATATATACACATCAAATATTATACGTATACTTCATACATTATACCTGACAGGTAAAATGTGCCTGTACTAGAATACCATTAAGTATGTATTAATATATTGTTATGCATTGGCAAATATTAGAGCAAATATTTATTCATATAATTTATAACATAAAAGTTCTCTGGTATGTTCGTGTATATTTACCTATAATAGTAATTACAATGAAATATGTATTAATATGACACTGTTACATCTAGATATAGATACCTATCTTAGTTACTTTCTTGTTGCCGAGACAAGATAGGGTTACCCACAAGTCTAAGGAGGAAAGGTTTATTTTGGCTCACAGTTTGTAGAGGTTTCAGCCCACGGTTAGCTGGCTTCCAGGTGGGGTGGCATGGCACCGGGGCCTGGAGAAATATCCGTGGCAGGGCAGGCAGGAGGAAGAGAGCGATGGGCAGCGAGCAGCTGGCCTGCCTTCGTTCTTCCCCCTTTATACACCACCCAGGCTGTAAGCGTAGCATGGTGCCACCCACACCCAGGCTGGGGCCTCCCCTTACCCACAGCCAAATCACTGCCAAATCAATCCGCAAATCCAGTTGTCACACCTATAATTCCCACTCACACACCCGAGGGCCTACGAGTGCAGGAGGCTTTGGGGACACCACGCAGACACAGCACCATATAAATGATGTATCACTTTTAGCAGGACTTCCTCAGTGTCCCAGAACTTCTGGTCTCCACAGATATTACTTTGGCTTCCTGTGGATAAAGTTCATACCTATGTGAGTATTTGTCTATGGAAGAAGGAGGAAATTCTCTGTCCCTTAAAGTACACTTTGTGAGGGCGGAGATGATCATAGGTGAGCTATGTCAACTTGTGCCCATCTTTAGGGTGCTAGGGGCTGTCTGACCATGGGATCCTGCACCTCTGTGGGTGACAAGCCAGGGTTCCTAGGACAGCACCAGTTCCCCGCAGACAAGGTGGTTCCTGCAGGCTGGTGACACAAACACACTCAGCTCCCAGGTGCATTTTGGACTCACAATGCACTTGAAAAATATTTCAGTTATTTTCCACTTAAAAGTCAGAGTTCACATAATTAGTAAAGCTTATCACTGTGGCTTTGAGGGAAAATCATTTAATGTATTATATGAAATTTAAGGTAAAAGGACTGAGTGTATCTATTTAAATTATCTTTCTAGAAAACAATTGGGTTACATATGGAGATAGATGATGGATAGATACATGATAGATAGATGATAGATAGATAGATAGATAGATGATAGAATCACTTATAGCAGGAATATTCCTTGCAGCTGAGCATGGTGGCACACACCTGTAATCCCAGCAAACTGGGAGGCTGAGGCAGGAGGATAGTAAGTCAGATTCCTACCTGGGCAACTTAGCTACTTAGCACAAGTGTGACTTAAAATAAAAAATAAAAAGGGCTGGGGACATAAATCAGGGCAGTCCCTGGATGTTTCAATCTCCAGTAATGCAAAAAAAAAAAAAAAAAAAGTGTAACGGACCAAGTTGCAGTTATGTAAGACAAGTGAGTCTAAAGTGCCATTATACAGGATAGTTATCACACCGTGTCCTGTGCTATATAGTTATCACACCGTGTCCTGTGCTAGAGGGTATATTTTAGGTGCCCAACCCCACACATGAAGGTAACTTCGGATGGTGATAGATATAACTTGACCGCAGTCATCATTACTCTATACGTGTATATCCAGCCTATGTCACACTTCTTGAATATACACATCTCTTACGGGAACAAAGGAGAAAAAATTTTAGGTATACTTAAATATTTTTGATATAGTAGTTGTATTTTTAACAGTCTATCACAAGGAAATATTTCCAAATACAAAGAAGTATTTGTTTGCAGAGATAGTTAATATATTTACACTTATTTATGAAAATGAATATTGAAAAAAATTAAATGTTCAACAATTGCTAAGTAATTTATATTATCCCCATCTGTTGCAATATTGCATAGCCATTAAAGTTGTTTATAAAGAAGTGATAATGACATAATGTAGAATCAAATGTGAGTTAAAAAAAAAACATAATTAGGAAAAAAGTAACTAGGCCCAGTGAAAAACTGAAAGAAAATTGGCTCCAACGTTATTTTTGCTTGCATGTGGATAGTAAGGTTATGGGTGACATTTCTCCTCTTCCTATTTTGTTTATTTTCTAAATTTTATGTTTTTAATGAAACAATTGCTTTCGTTTAAAAAGAAGTAAAAAAATGAAGGCATATGGACTAAAGGAGAAAATATGAGGTAGTTGAAACAACACCTACTTTTCTCTCTCTCTTTTTGAGCCTCCAAAGGCCTCTACTTAGAGGAAGATGACTACGAGTTGGTGATTGTCAGTCACTGAGGTAGAGTCCCTTCCACACCTAACTAAACATGAGAAACTTGGGTAGGATTTACTGTTTTCCAGCCCCATCGCTCAGAACACGGCTTAATACCCAATAAGCAATGGACACTGACCAGATCTCATCCATTTCTCCAAGAGTATCTCTTAGTGTCAGACTCTGTTACTGCAACACAAACAAAATTTCTCAGTGCTTCTACACTAGAATTTTATTCATCGCAGAACTCAAAACATTTAATTCCTTAAAGGGCCCAGAACTCCAAGATTGCAAACTCACCCACTCAGTCGGATCATATTTTCAAAAATTACAAAGTATGACTCCAGAAGGCTGAAGACAAATTCTTAGGAAAGCTCAAAACATCCGTACCTTCAGACTTGGCCCCACCACTGGACCGCAAGATAACCTGAAGATCTTTCGCTGCAATGCTGATATTCAACACATTTCCCTCTGCTCCCAAGTCAAGCATCCCTTGGACAGCTCACTTCTGCAAATCGGTGTCTATTTGTAGCTATTTGGTTTATTATCACTGGTTCAGGGACAATTTAGAGCCGACTTTGGCAGGCTGTTAGGATAACAATCTGCCCCGTGGTGCTCCTTATGGAAGAGACCTGCTTTGCCAGGAAGATGCATTAGCTCTGGGTGACTGAGGAAGGACACAGTTAAGCTGTCGGCATTTCTGCTGGACCCTGCTGGTTCTGGGCACAGTGAAAAATCTCAGGCCTGCGTCTCCTGTTGGCCTTGCTGTCTGTCCAGTCAGAGAGCCTTCCTTCCTTCCTTCCTTCCTTCCTTCCTTCCTTCCTCCCTCCCTCCCTCCCTCCCTCCCTGCCTGCCTGCCTGCCTGCCTGCCTGTATTTGTCAGTAAAGACATTTTCTGATGTCTTTACTAGTTTACATAGGAAGGAGGCCAGGGTGATGGTCCTAGCACCACCAGAGCTATCTTCAGGAGGGACCAACCCTGCTGCAACTTGGGTCTTCACCAAGGACAGCGGATTCTGTCCATTGACGGCCAAGATGATAAGTGAAAGCATGTCACGTGTCTGCTTGGTAGAGAGGAGCACATGAGACTTTCTGAACCAAGAATGCTGTTCCAGTGCTGCCCCAGGCTTTCCCACCACCAGCCATTCCAATCAGCCATGGAGATCTTCGGACTGTGAACAAAGGAAAGGGCCAATGACTGCCCTTGATTTTGGCCTCCCTTGCTAGAGCCCAAGCTGCCCACAGACTGCTGCAGCCTCTGGCCTGTCAGCCCAGCCATATATATGGTGCTTGGTAGGAAAAGCACAGTGACCTGGACACAAACTGGGCTCTGACCCTTTTAAGTGGCAAACTTGCCATCTCTGTATCAAGTACCACCTTTCTCCTTGAAATACAGTTCAAAATGATGTCTGAGCCAGACACAGTGACTCCCACCTGCAACCCCAGCCTCCTCAGAGGCTGAGACAGGAGGATTGGGAGTTCAAGCCCAGCCTGGGCAACTCAATGACTTAGCTGGATTCTGTCTCTAAAGAAGTAAGCAGGCCTGGGAGATAGCCCAGCATGAAATTCTGGGCTGTCTCCAGGAAGGTACCGAGTAGGGTCTCAGTAGATATTATTTCCTTCCTTTTCACAAACCTAGTCATTTACAAGTCCGCTCAGGTCTGAGGCAAAGATCAGTTCCTTGAGAGAGGTTTCCCTGAGCCCACTTGAAAGAACTTGCCACCCTCCTCGCTCATTAGCACTTTTCAATTTTATTTCATCTCTTCACTCGCTTATTTGATCATTTTCTTGTTCTCTGCTTCCAAGCTTCCGAGTCTCATGAGGGCAGGGATCTAGTTCCCATTAACTGCTGTCACCTGCCTGGATCAGCCCACGCCATGCCACTGGGACGCACCATCCAGCTGAGAGGACCCCACCCCAGTGGACTTGAGGGCACAGACCTGCTGAGCTGGACGACAGGGCTCCAGGAAAAGGCACAGGCTCACTATGGCCTTCCAGCAGAGCAGGAGGCTTGGAGCTTGGAGTCGGGATTTAGGGCACAGAAGTCACTTTGGGCCACCTCTACAATCTCTCTGGCCTGCATGGACAGCTGGACGGGGAAGGGGCTGCCAGCAGGCCAGGAGATGCTGAGCACCCCCTACTCCAGACCGACCAGTGACATCCCAGGGCTTCCCAGCATGGCGGATGAGCAGAAGGAACCTTCCAGAACGGGCAGGCAGAGTGGGCCAGTTACACACACTGCCAGCTACAGAGACTGACCACACATCTCAGACCTGGGCCGCAGAGCACCTCCTGTCCACCCAGGAGCCACGTCTGGCCTCCAGTATCAACTTCTGCTTAAAGTTTCTTTGTTGGAAAAGAAAAATGTTCTACTTCTGGTCAGAATAGTGTTGTTATTGTTGGTCCTTAGAGGAAACTGAAACAAAGCAATGATTTAAAAGTTTATCAGCAATCTAAATAAACATAAGTTATAGCAAGTTTTCCCTCATAAAGTCAGAGTAATTAAAATAAGTGTCCATACTAAGTTGAGTGATATAAGTCATACATAACTGTCAGGAGAATACAGTCTTATAAAAATTAGAGAGAAATTTAGAACCTTATAAATATTTCTATCAGGCCTGCAGTTTAAGATTTTGCTTCCCACCACCGTGAAGGACACCAACCATCTAACCAAGAGCTGTAGGTACAGTTTGTAGATAGTTCCCCCGGATGGGGGTAACGTGTCCTTTCCACGGAAAAGGGTGCCTGGAACGTGCGTGGAGCCGCTGTAGCTGCTATGGTCACAGGTGTTACACACACATGAACACAGTGGTTGCATTTCCATAAAGTCTGTCCCAAGTAAGAAAATTCCCCAACATGGGAAATGTTTTATTTGCAAAACGTGTTCATCACAGCATCATTCAAACCGTGCAAATAACATAAATGTCCAAGAGCAAGGAAATGATTAACTCAACTCTGGCTACGCAGAAGTTGTATTTATGAACTGCTTATAATAACATGGGGAAAAGCTTCTGCTATGTTATCATCATAATTTTATTCTTAGGGATACAAAATTGTGTATAATGCATGATTAGTACTATGTAAAGCAAACAAAAAATTTTAAAAGCTATTCATAATGAAACTGTAGGACGGTAATAAGCTGAAACACAGATTAGTGGTAGTTGTTTGGAGTGTAGAATTCCTGATGCTATTTTTGCATTTTTAACTTACTATATTTTCCAAATATTTTAATGAGTATGTATTCATTTATATTGAAGTGCCTACTGAAAACTTTTCAGAAGCAGAGAATGCTCATAGACATTAGAGGCAAAAATAAAACTGCTCAAAATTCTGTTCTGAGGCAAAAAAGACATTGAAGTACCAGTATTCCAGCATTTGGTAAGATGTTTCAGTGCCTTGGCCAAGGAAATTTCTTTGTACCACCTGCTCCAGGAACTGTCATGGAGAGCAGGGCCTGAGGCGTGGAAAGCCCCAGGCAGAAAGCAGCATCTCGGCCTCCGAAAGTTAGAGCACACAGCATTACGGCTGCCTTCAGAAATGCCTTGTCCCCAGACGCCCAAACATCTCAAAAAAAAAAAAAAAAAATCCCTGACAAAGTAGGAAAAAACCTCCTCTCCAGTAGGAAGGAATGATTATGTTAGGGATATTCCCAGATATCTCCACTTTACATCTATCAGAGATAGCAACCATAGATTTATCAGTTTCTTTGAAATTCCCTCTATATCTACGTTCACTATTCAAAACACAAAGTCAGATATCAGCTATTTGGGGCTGAAATGATCTGTGTTGTTTCCCCAGCCTCCTATTCACAGGGAGTAGGTTGATTTGGAGATGAAGAACAGTTGAGTTCTCTTACAGACCAACAGTGACAGCTACACACTTCAGGCTTCATCAGTCCCTTCCTTAATTGGCTCTTTTCCAGCCAATGAGAAGATGTAGGCACAGCCTGGGTCCATCGTAGGCACCAGGAGACACTGTCTAAATCCATGGGCAGTGTCTATGAACCAGGCAGGCTTAATTTTCTCATAATCTCTATTCCATTCCTGCAGTCTGGCTTCTGACTTGATTCAGACCTGTGTTGGGGCCACAGACCTGCCCTGAATCCTGCCCACTTTGAGTGTGCTGGACTCAGTCCTGACACCCCAACAGCATTTCTGAAGCTTGACTTCAGATGACATGAAGCATTTCAATGCACGATACCAGCCAGGTCAGTCTTTGAGCTGTTACCAAAAGGCTGCCGCAGTTGTGCCTCTCCCACTGGGTCTCTCCCTCTAACAAATACTGAGGAGCATCTACAAGACGTCAGTCACATGCCATCTGCAGATTCCATGGTGACTCTGCTCAGAAAAGCCAAGGCTCTCGCCCTTGTGAAGGATACACCCTCAATGTATAAGTTACCACATTAGCAAATAAATAAAGATTTGTATAAATACTAGGAAGGAAATAATGATAAAATACAGTGCAAGAAACTGCATCTGAACTGAGGGGCAGGACTGAGTCAGTCGCATCAGTTGCAGAGTTAGTCTAGAACCTTCCCTGATGAGCTAGTTTCCCACACCCTAGCAACTTATGTTTGGACTTTACAGTCTTCTAACCTTGGCTAAGCCCACTCCTGGTTACCCAGCTCCACTGAATCCCCACTGATTTCCCCACATGCCAGGACAGTGGTCTGTAGAAGTTATCTTTTGTGAAAAAAATTATCAGGAAGAAGCTAAAGGATTGAAGATAACTGGGAAGATGGAACATCTTCTTATTCCCTGAAAAATGGTTCTCGGATTTTAGCAAGAATCCCATGAGAGACACATCATCATCATGTTGTTCGCCAGACTCAGATTTCAATGTTTCTAAATAAAGCTCAGGAATCTCAATTTTTAGTGTGTAACCTCAAGTGATTTTAGGTGGCTCTTAGGCAGTATGCAGAGAAGTGCTCAAGAACAAAAAGGCAAATGTTAATATTCAGTATTTGACAAGGTATCAGTATTAAAATGCTTTGAAGGGTGCAGTGTAGCATAGTACTTACATTAATAGAATTTGGAATTGAGAAACTCCAACACCAATTCTCACTCTACTTACTTTGACCTCAACAAAATGTTTTCATCTGTAAAATAAAAGAAATAAACATCCTCTGTGTTCAAGATAAAACATGACAATGTTTTACTGTGAGAAAAAAATGAAATAATACTTAAAAGTATTCACTCAGGACTTGCCGTATGTTAAATTTTTAACAAACGGTATTTGATGATGACTCTGGCGGCAATGGTGATGATGGCAGTGATGGCGGTGATGGAGGTGGTGATGGTGGGGATATTGGTGGGGATGACAGCAGTGGTGATGATGGTAAGGCTGGTGATGGTGGTGATAATAATGATGACGTGATAGTAATGATGGTGGTAGTGATGGTGGTAGTGATGATGGTGGTGATGGTAGTGGTGATGATGGTGGTGGTGGTGATGAAGGATAGAGTTCTGGTGGTTATGGTGAGGATCATGATGGCAGAGGTAGTGGTGGTGATGATGATGGTGTTGATGATTTTGATGCTGACGCTATTGGGGTAGCGATTTTGGAGGTGATGGTGGTGGTGATGGTGGTGGTGGTGGTGACGACAATGATCGTGATGGCTGTGATAGTGATGGTAGTAAGGTAGTGATGATGGTAGGGATGACAATGGCGATTATAGTGATGACAGCAATTGTATTAGTCACTTTCCCCTTGCTGAGACAAAATACCTACACCAGAAAGTTAGACAAGGACAGGTTTAGGTTGGCCAGAGTTTTAGAAAGTTTAGTTCATGGCCAGCTGGCTTCAAGGCAGGAACACCAGGGTGAAAGCGCACAGCAGAGAAAGTACTACTCACCATCTGGCAGTCAGAAGTTGGAGAAAAGAGGAGGTGAGGAGGAGAATACCCCATTCTAAGTTATGTTCCCAGTGGCTGTTCCTCCAAGCAGGCCCAACTGCCGTCAAGTATGAACTCATTTGTAAATTAATCCCCCGGTGAGTGCGCTCAGCCTTGGGTGCAACCACTTCCTGAAGCCCCTCTGAATACTCAAGACTTTGTGGGGACATTTTAGACCTAAACCGTGAAAATGCAGAAGGAACACTAAAACCCACATTTGCCTTCAAAAAAGGTTCATTCATGCTGAATATTTACATGTTTCCCAGAGGGAGGCACAGTGTTTCTAAAGTTTCCAAACCGGTAAGAAAGAAAATCTATAAAGGAAATAAAGTTGAACAGAAAACAAAGACTGGGGCACTAAATCTAGAGCCCAAATGGCCCCAAACATTGCAGAAGATAAATGAGCCAAGGCTGGCTGGAGCCGTACATTGGTCTCTGTCATTCTGTTCCCATTCTCTCTTCTTCTCGTTGGTACAAGAGCCTTGGTCCCCCATGGAATCTCTCCCTGCACCATATTCTGACTGTACTTGCTTTGTAGAGAACACACCATTGCCCTGACCAAGCTGTTAGTCCTGGAGTCAGACCTGAGGGGCCGAGTCAAAAGCCCAGCTCAGCGAGGTAACCCGACCAGGGGTCTTCTAGGTCATATTTCACAGCTCTTCTGGAGTTTTTAGGAAAGAGAATTTCTCCTGCTGTGGATGGGGCTGGTTAGGTACAGACATAAAGATGCTGCAGGGAGGAGTGACTTTGGACAGTGCGAAAGATACCTTTGTAAGAAAAGAAATCCAGAGGTAACACCAAAGCATATGTAAGACTCAGATAACACAGTAGACAGAACTGTCCTCATGGTGTTTTTGAGCGTCTGATGTTTTCCTAATGCTATTTTGATACGTTTAATCTATTTCCACCTGAATCATCTCTTCTTGATTTTTCACTTGCAGAAACTACTAATCCCACATCCATTTGTATTAGCCTGAACCGATTTACATAGATCTACTTTACTTACTAATAAAGTATTGCTGCCTAATAGGAAGCTGATCAGGTAAAGGAGAACAGGGCAGCTGACAAGGGATCGCACACTTGTTACGATCTCGCGTATTACAGAGCTTGTATATTTATACACATGCATGCTCTGTGTGCGTATGTATGTGTACACACGGATGAGAAGTAGAGCTAAAACATGTAAATTACCAGTCCAGCTTTTCAACAAACTAGATATAGTAATTATTATCTACATGTACAGATTTGGGAAGTGACATTCAGAGAAGAGTGGAGTTTAGCTAGTGACTGTAATTGATAGGATTCAAAACTCGTTTATTGGGCTTCCACATTCAGACTGTGACACAAACTCAAATAACTGCGACCTCTAGGCATCACAAGTGCTGCTTGGGGAGCTGCAAAGAGCAATCTGTGTGGACTACAGGGATGTGGGGATGGGGGTGGGGGTGGGTAGGACACCAATGCCCAGGGGCACACGAGTGGCTCGTACAGCATTAGGGACAGACAGTGAGTTTGCATTAAGCCTTACTTAGCAAGAGACAGAGTTAGATCCAGCGGGTGTCCATTCCTACTTTCCTTCCATGCGCAGTGGAAGAACTCAGAGAACTGACCAGGTCTATCTCTCCAGGGGCCACGAAACAGTCCTCACCAGCAGTGCAGCCCATCAGAGATTGGTGCATTCTCGAGAAGAAGGGAAAGCTACACCTTAAACAGGCATAAAATTGTCCTATTCATTCACTCAACAACACCTTCTGAAAGTCTATCTGTAACGATAAGGTACTGCACATTCCAAAATGCTAGGAGAAAAAGATTGTGAAGGTTTTGACCATAATGATAAATGTTTGAGCAGATAGTTAAGTTTAACCTGATTTCAGCATATATTGAAACATCATGCGATACCAAATTAACATGTGTAAGTTATATGTTTTATGTATCAGTTTAAATTTTTTTAAACTTACAGAAACTCTCCTAAATCAGGGTATTACTTATAATAATACAATTTTAAGTGATTTTAAAGGATCGAAGCTGAAAAGGGAAATTAGGTAGAAGTTTCCACTTGGGTTTGGATAGGATTGAAGACTCAGAGATGGATATTAAAACTTCTCTACCACTCTCATGCCCGGAGACACAAAGGACAAAACAGGGTCAGAGATCTCGGCCTGCTTCAAGGGCTGGTCTAGGGGGAGAGCGAAGCTGATAAGGACTTGCTTTGATTACTCAGGTAGCGGAAGGTAGCAGATGAATAAGGAAATGGTGTAGCGCCCCTGTAGGAAGTGTCTCAGCTCTTCGGGGGTCCCTGTCCTCAGCATGGCTGTCTCCCTTCAGTCCCTTCCCTGCCCAGCTCAACACTGGCTCAGCCACACAACTCAAGAAGCTTCCCTGAAAGAGGCTTATCACAAAGACAATGAGCCAGCAGGGCATGGTGGGGCCAGCCTGTAACCCTGGCATTCTGGGAAGCCAAGGAGGGAGTGTTGGAGGTTCCAGCTCCAGGACAGTTTAGCAATTGAGTTAGACCCTGTCTCAAAACAAAAAATGAGAAAGATCTCAGGGTGTAGCACAGTGTGGAGGACTAAACTTGGCCAGGAGTGATGGCGCATGCCTATAATCCCAGTACTCAGGAGGCTGAGCAGGGGAATCACTGTGAGTTTCAGGCTGGCCTGGGCTACAAAGTGAGTTCAAGGTCAGCCTAAACCACATAGTAAAACCTTGTCTCAAAAAAAGGACCAAAAGGCTGGGGACTCAGCTGCCGGGCCTGCCCTTCACCAGGAGCATCACAGAGGCCAGGCAGAAAGCCTCAGCTGCCGGGGACCATGGCTCCTGGGCATGCCCTTCTACCAGGAACACTGCAGAAGCCCACTGCAGGCCTGAGCTGCCTGGGACCACTGCTGCTGGGCCCGCTGTTCCACTGGGAACATCTGCACCTTGGACTACAGAGGACTACCGTGCTGGCTGGATGAGAGACTCAGGACTCCTCACCCAAACAGAAGACCTCAGCAGGCTCCAGTCAGTGTGCTGAGTTTGGCCCTAAAATAGAGGTCTGCAGTGGGTAAATAGGAGCGGAAGTGAAACTCCCTCCAAGTATAAGACCTTGGCGAACCTGGCAAGAGCGTGGATAACCTCCACCCCCACACAGAAAACATCAGACAGGTTGAGGAGTGCGCCAATATCACCCAGCACCAACTTAGAGGAAATTAAAAGAACTTATGAGACCCCCAGTGAAACAGTAGGGCCTCAGCTGACACAAACACTACAGCAGGGAGATCTGGTGACCTGCAACAACCTGAAGATATAACAACAGCAGGAACTAAGAGTTGCCCTACATCAATACTTCAGGGCTAGTTAGCCCAGAAAGAATATAGGACTCACCCAACAGGCCCTGTAGGAGGAATTTAAGAGACTGGATCTCCTCTTCATTGTGGTACCAGCAATTTGACAAACATCAACCAAACAGTAAGACCCTAAAACACACACTACAGAAAGTTGTGATGGTTGGGATAGAAAGACCAGAAATTTACCCAAACGGTGAAAATGACTAAATGAAAAGGCAAAATGCAATCCCAAACATCTAGTCCATCAGGAGTAAGTACAGGCGATAATGAAATAGAGGACCTTAAAAGTCATACACCAGAAATCTCTGAAAAGATAGCAAATGAAGTAAGGAAACAAATCCATGAGGCTATAGAGGAACTCAAATTAGAAACAATGTTTTATGTAAAGACAAAACTAACAACCTTAGTAAATGAGTTGCTCACATAGCTAAAGAAAAAATAGATAAAAAAATACAGGAACATGGGAAATCAATTAAAACCTTGAATGAACAATGCAGAAAACAAGCAGAATCCATGAAACAAATTCAAAGAGATACGCAAGAAACAAAAAAACTGTATTGAAAGCCTGCAAAGCCATTTAAATGAAGTTGAGAGTAGAATTTTGGACCTTGAGGACAGGATGGCAGATAGTGACCTTGAAAGGGCAAAATTTATAAAAACAACAAAGCAGCATGAAATGACAATCCAGCAGCTTCAAGATGATGCCAGGATAAACAATATTAATAAGCATCAGGGAAGAGGCAGGAGACAACGCAAAGGATACAACTAAGCTGTTCACAAAAGTAATGGCAGAAAATTTCCCAAACATGGGGAAAAAACCTGATAAACAAATAAGTGAGGCATATAGAACACTAAACAGTCATAGCCAACATAAACATACACTCAGACATATGATAATTAAGATCTCAGACATATGGCATAAAAACAGAATACTAAAAGCTGTTAGAGAAAAGACACAACTCACCTACCAAGGAAAGCCAATTAGAATCATGGCAGACTTCTCAGCATAAACCTTTAAGATAAGCTTGGAGTGAAGTATTTCAAGCCCCAAAAGAAAACAACTTTCAACCCAGACTGATGTACCCAGCAAAACTGTCTTGCAAATTTAATGGAGAAACACGATACTTCCATGACAAAGAACAACTGAAGAAGTTCATGTCCACCAAACCAACCTTAGAAAGAGTGCTGAAGGACATCCTAGGTAGAGATAAAAATGACCACAATCTCCAGAACAACAACAGAAAGAAATCACCAGGCTGGACAAGAAAGGAAACAAGAGAGAAAAGCAGGAAAACTAACAACAGGAACACAACATGGCAAAGTCAAGCCAGTACATATCAGTGATATTCATAAATGTAAATGGGCTCAAGTCACATATCAAAAGAAACAGGTTGACAGTATGGATCAAAAAACAGGATCCCACAATCTGCTGTATACAAGAAATGCATCTGACTTGAAAGGGAACTCACAGATTAAAAGTCAAAGGATGAAAACAGTATTCCATGCAACAGGAACCCAGAAAAAAGCAGTGTTAACTATTCTATTTGCCGACAATATGAACTTCAAACCTAAAATGATTAAAAGAGACAAAGAAGGTCACTACATACTCATAAGTGGAAAAATTCAAGAGGAAGAACTAACAATTATAAATATGTAGTCATCAAACACAGGAGCACCCAAATATATAAGACAGATATTAAAGGAAATGAAAAACCAAATACACAAGAACAGAATTATTACAGGGGACCTTAACAGCCAACTGTCACAAAGAGATAGATCAACTAGACAAAGAATCAGCAAAGAAATAATAGAACTGAATCATAGCTGTGAGCAATTGAACTTAGTAGATGTTTGCAGAGTGTTCCACCCAATCACATCAGAATACACATTCTTCTTAGCTGTGCATGAGACATTCTCCAACATAGACCATATATTATCCCATAAAATATTCCTAAGTAAATGCAAAGTTATTGAAATTATTCCATGCATAATATCTGACCATAATGCACTGAAACTGGAAATTAATAGCAAAAGAGATTGCAAAACTGGCATAAATATATGTAAATTAAATAACAACCTTTTGAACAAGCAGTGGGCTACAGATAAAATTAAAGAAGAAATAAACCAGTGCAGACACAACATATAATCTGTGGGATGCAATGAAAGCAGTCTTAAGAGGGAAATATATAGCAATAAATTGTCATATCAAGAAAACAGAATGAGCACAAATAAACAATCTAATATTTCATCTCAAGCTTCTAGAAAAAGAAAAGCAAGTTAAACCCAAAGCTCATAGAAGAGAAGAAATTGTAGATTAGAGCAGAAATCAATGCAATTGAAACTAAAAAAAATACAAAGAATCAATGAGTCAAAAAACTTGATTTTTTGAGAGAATAAACAAAATTGACAAACCTTTAGCTGACTTTATAAAGCAAAAAAAGAAAAAACCCAAAATCAAACAATAAGGACTGAAAAGGGGGAAATTACTACAGATCCTATGGAAATTCAAAACATCATGAATACCTACATTGAAAATCTCTACTCACATATAGAGGAACACAGAGGAAATGGAAAGATTTCTAGAAACATATGAACTACCAAAGCTCAACCAAGAAGATATAGCAATTTTGAGTAACCCAGTATCAGCTATTGAAATTGAAAACATAATAAAAAACTTACCAACAAAGAAAAGCCCAAGTCCTGATGGATTCATGGCTGAATTCTGTAAGAAATTTAGAGGTGATTTGATGCCAATACTCCTTAAACTCTTCAATGAAATTGAAAAGGAAGCAATTCTCCCTAAATCATTCCTGGAGGCAAATATTACTCTGATACCAAAACCAGAGAAAGACCTAACCAAAAAGGAGAACTATAGGACAATCTCACTAATGAACATTGATGCAAAGATTCTCAATAAAATACTGGCAAATAGAATGCAGCAAATCATCAAGAAAATTATACATTATGACCAAGTGGGGTTTATTCCAGGAATTCAGGGATGGTTTAATATAAACAAATCAATAAATGTGATACACCATATCAACAGAGCCAAAAACAAAAACCACATGGTCATCTCAAGAGAGAAAAACCTTTTGATAAAGTACAACACATGTTCATGATAAAAACCCTTGAAAATACAGAATACACAGTGTCTACCTCAACCTTAGAAAGCCCATCTATGACAAACCAACAGCCAATGTTATACTAAATGGACAAAAACTGAAAGCTTTCACTTTAAGATCAGGAACAATAAAGGGATGTCCGCTATCATCACTCCTATTCAATATAGTTCTGGAAACACTAGCCAGGGCAATCAGACAAGAGAGAGAAAAATAAAAGGAATAAAGACAGAAAAGGAAGAAATTAAATTATCACTATTTGCAGACGACATGATACTCTATATAGAAGACCCAGAAAACTCCATTAAAAGACTACTAGAGATAGAAAACAAATTCAGCAGTGTATCTGGGAACAAAGTCAACGCTCAAAAATCAATAGCATTCCTGTACACAAACAAGAAACTCACCAAGAGAGAAATTATGGAAATATCACCCTTCACAATAACATCTAAAAAAATGAAATACTTAGGAATCAATGTAACTAGGAATGTAAAGGACCTATATGCTGAAAATCATACTATGCTAAAAAAGGAGATTAAAGAGGATATTAGACAATGGAAGGATGTTCCTGGCTCTTGGCTAGGAAGAACCAACACTGTGAAAATGTCCATACTCCCCAAACTGTTACACAGATTTAACACAATCCCAATCAAAATACCATTGACATCCCTCACAAATCTAGAGAAAACACTCCTAACATTCATTTGGAACCAGAAGAAACCTAGAATAGCAAAGGCAATTCTGGGCAAGAAAGGCAAGACAGGAGGCATCTCAATTCCTGACTTGAAACTGTACTACAAAGCCACAGTGATAAAATCAGTATGGTACTGGCAAAGAAATAGACCTGAGGATCAATGGAACAGATTGGAAGATAGAAACACTACTACAAAGACACTCAACCACCTGATATTAGACAAAGGCGCCAAACATGTTCACTGGAGGAAGGACAGCCTCTTTAATAAATGGTGTTGGAAAAATTGGCTCTCCACATGCAGAAGACTGAAATTAGATCCATGCTTATCACAATGCACAAAACCAAAGTCTAAATGGATCAAAGACCTAAACCTTAAAACAGAAACACTAAATCTACTAGAAGATAAGGTAGGTAGAAGTCTAGGAGACATAGGGGTAGGCAGAGAATTCATGAACAAAATGCAAACTGCACCAGAAACACTTCAGAGAATCAACAACTGGGATCTCATATTATTGAAAAGTTTCTGCACTTCAAAAGAAATCACCAAGAGAGTGAAAAGAAAACCCACAGAATGGGAAAGAATTTTAGCCAGCAACCCCTCAGACAAAGGACTTATATCAAGAACATAATTGAAAACATCAAGGCCCCAAATTCAAAGACCCACTCCAAAAATGGGCATCTGAGATGAACACACAGTTCTCAGGTGAAGATATACAAATGGCAAACAAATACATGAAGAAATGTTCACCATCACTGGTCATACAAGAAATGCAAATTAAAACAACATTGAGATTTCATCTTACTCTGGAAAAAATAGCTGCCATCAAGAAAACAACTGATAATAAATGTTGGCGAGGATGCAGGGGAAAAGGAACACTGCTCCACTGTTGGTGGGAGCATAGACTTGTGCAACCACTATGGAAATCAGTATGGAGAATTCTCAGAAGACTAGGGTTAGAAGCTCCATTCAACCCAGCTATTCCCCTCCTGGGTATTTTCCCAGAAAAACTCAAAGGGTCATATCACAGTGATATATGTGTACCCATGTTCATAGCATCACAATTTGTAATAGCTAAATCTTGTAAACAACCAAGATGCCCATCAACTGCAGAGTGGATGAAAAAGATGTGGTATTTTTATACAATGGAATATTACTCAGCTATGAAAAAGGATGATCTTGAGGCCTTCATAGGGAAATGGAGACAACTGGAGACTATCCTCAATAGTGAAATAAATAAGAATTATATTTATAAATATCACATTGTGTCTCTAATGTAAAAAGTAATAAGAACTGTAGGAGTAATAAAACCCAAAATGAGTAATTGCTACTATAGAAAAGAGAGGACAAGAAAGTGTTGTAAAGGATATAACTGCATGCATGTTGAAGTGTCTAAGATGAATGACCATATTACTGTTTTTGTTAGATCGCTGAGCAGAACTGTTAACAGTCTCACTGTTTGAATGTCTATTTTGTATGCTTTAATTTTGTAACTTGAACAACTATTTCCAAGATGAAAGCATGTAATTTATCAAGTAGTGATTTCTTAGGGGTTTTTTTGTTCTTTTCTTTTTTTCCTTTGGAATTGTGTATTGTTGCTACCCTTTTTTCTGTTTTGTTTTGTTGTTGTTGTTTTCTCTCTTTAAATAAAATTGAAAAAAAAAGACAAAAAAGAAAAGAACTTTCAGTACCATGAAGGGAAAAAGAGAGGGAGGAGACAGAGAGGGAGGGACAGCGTGCTGCAGCCAGCAGAGATGAGTCCTGTTCCCAACCTCTCGGCTAACCCCTGTGGGTTAAGCTGCAGCTGTTCCCATCCCCGAGCCCCCAGATGCACCAGAACCCTGACGGGGCCTGAGTGGAACGGCCCTGACCCCAACCTGGTGCCTTCTCTGATGCTGCTGAATACGAGTGCCATGTGTGCACACGACACCCTGGCCAAGGCAGCCTGAGTTCCAAACATGAGGCCAGACCAGCGTGACCACCTCTCTGAGCCAGCTGGGGGCTTCCGCCCAGGCCACGCTGTCGCCTGCCGGGGACCAGGCCTGGTGCCGTCGTCTAAGCCTCCTGGAAGCACCACACTGCTGCTCAGAACCCTGCTGAGCAGGAGAGAGTGGTGATCTGCGAGGCACCTGTCCAAGACTCCTCAGAGGCCAGTTACAGCCACACAGAAAACCCAGGGGCCCGGGGAGGTGTTAGGGTTTCTATCCAGGTGTCCCCCGAGAGCCTCCGCGAGCAAGGCTGGTGCTTGTGGACGCAGACTGGGTTATGGGGCTAGAAGCTGACTTCCGGTTAGGGTGACGGGGTCTGGGTGGAAGAGGTGTCGCTGGG
>PVJX010029376.1:0-22989 GCA_004027295.1 Dolichotis patagonum
TCAGCACTTAGCGGGAGCTACAGACATCGTGACCGAATTGATGGCATTTATTTTTTTTTTCGTCATCGCAAAACCCACCAAGTTACAGTTTATTCGACCAATTAATTTAAGGATCAGAACTTTAACATGCTGTCTCATCTATTCTCTTTTTCTCTGTCTATCTAGGCTCTGTGTCTTTAATGGTGATTTTCAGCACATTGAGAGCTGGTTCCTTTATGAACTTTGAAAGAAAGATCCCGTTCGCAGAGGTGGCCTTGGTTAACAATAAAAGGACTAGGAGTGGAAAGCCGCAGTATACAGACATAATAGGACTTTGGGCACCTGAGCAACAGCTCAGGTCAAGAAATAGCACATTACCACATCCCTGTATGCACCTGCTTCCACCATGCACAAGTAACATTTATCATGCTTTTTGTTGAAATCACTTTATTGTTGTTCCTTGGAGTCTTACTGTTTGCATTCATATTGCTAAAATTATTGTTACTTTTGTCTATTTTTCAAACTTATCTGATGCAATCACATGTTATGCATTCTTTTTGTGTTTGTTCCCTCCATGGTATGTTTGAAAAAATGCATCCATGTTATGGCATGTGGTCCTACTCTATTTATTTTCATTGTTGTATAATTCATTGTAATTAAAGGTACCTGGTGCATGTGTACTCTTCTGCTGTTGGACGGTGTCATAATTTGTTACAAGTTAACGTTGCTAGTGACATTTGTTATTACAGGCAATAACAGGATGATTATCTTCATAGATACGCATAAAATTTGTTAAAGACCAATTCCTAGAGCTGGAATTTTTGGATCAAAGACTACGGTCATGCTTTAAGCTTCCTTCAGGAGAGTTGTACCAATTCTCAGCCCCATCAACAAAGTACATTCCTGTCTGTCCTCACACACTTGCCAATGTTAACTTACCTGTGTGTGTTTTAATTGTGCCAACTGGAAGAAAATAGATGTTTTCTCAAAATTGTGGAAGTTTCTATTTCTTTGAATACTAGTGAGGCTGGGGATCCTTCCTGCAGTTGGTGACTGTGTTTATTCTTTTGTGTGCTGACTTTTTATGTCTCTTTGCCTTTACAAAAATTGATGCGTGTGTGTGTGTGTGTGTGTGTGTGTGTGTGTGTTTTAATCACATTAGGGCTCTGCTGAAGTATCAGTTAGACACACTTCACTTCAAGTTGGAGTCTTTAAGAAGCACAGGGTTGGGGCAGAGGGAAGATGTATAGAGACTCATAGATCTCAAGTGGATCTGTCAGGCAGAGTGCAATTTGGGAGCTTATTGTTCAGAAACCAACGAGGACAGTTGTGCCTTCCGCCCCATGCTGGGGAGAAACAATGATTGATTCCAGGACCAGGGGCTGTTTGAGAGCAAGGGATCCTGCTCTAATTGAATCTCCCTTCCACCTCCTTTGTGCACAAGGAGTCACTTTATGATTATGACTACTTTGGCTTCAGGAGTGGGGGAGGGAGTTGTGTGTGGAAGAGGGAGAATCTGTGTAGCTGAGATTTAAGCCCAGTATGTGCATTAGCAGCGCTCCAAACTGAACTTAGACCTCTTCCTTTTGTTTTCCCTGCCTTCATTTTTATTGGTCATCAAACATCCATTGAGCTCCCACCCTGTGCCAGACAGTGTGCTGGGAGTGAGAAGCTTTCTGTCCTGACCTTCAGTGTCTCTCATTTCAGCACCTGGCATCTCTGTCTTCCGAGTTATTCAAGCCAAGAAGCACAGAACGACCTATGATGCAGCTTCTGCAATTAACTTCTCTCTTATATTTTAAGTAGACTGCGCTCACTGCCCCCACCCCAGGGCGGGTGTAGCACTCACACCACCCCAGCACCCTCCTCTTCCACAGGCAGAGAAGGTTTACAAAGTAAGGACCCTGGCTGCCTGCTCAGTCTCTTAAACTAACCTTCTCAAGTTGACACAACAACCTATCTTGTGTATAACACAAAAAAAGGAAAAAAATGAGGAAGGGAGGAAACTCTATTGAAAACATTTTTGTTTTCCTAGAATGCAGATGGGTTATATTTTCATAAGTGAACACATATATTAAACCTTATCAAATTCCATTTTTAGTTATTTGCAATTTGCTATGCATCAATCCTACCTTGGCACAACTGTTTAAAAAGTGGACCCAGGATCTGCCAATCTTCAAACCATCCCTACTGCTACATCATCCAACACCTCATCACTCTCCCTGATTAACTGAAATAGCCCCACACCGTGCCCTCCAGCACCTGCCCTTGCTTCCCACCCCCTGCTCTTTTTAAAATTTAATTAAGTTTATTGATACAATTTAGGTGTATACAGCAATCACATACATCACAGGGATTTATGTACCTGTACATAATGTACTTTGATTTGTCTTTTTTTCTCTCATTTCCTTTCCCTTCCTTTAACCCCTTTTTATGTAAATTCTATGGTACCAACATCCATCTAGTCTAGTGACTCTCCAGCCTCTCTGTGTATGAGGATCACTGGAGATTAAAATAAAATAAAATAAAATAAAATAAAATAAAATAAAATAAAATAAAATAATGTTTGACTTTCAACTCAGACTGAACAAGCCCAAGTCTCTGGGGGAGTAAAAAAAATGACTACTTTTTAAAACTCACTGTGTACCTAACTATTAGCTGGCACCAGTACATTAATATATTTTAAAACTAGCTGTGTGGTGACTTAAAAATTGAGTGTATGTCAGAGAACCACTGATGTGATGCAAGGTTCAGGAAGAGTTATTTTTCTCAAAGCCCAGTCATTTGTTTATTCTTGCACTCTATTCTTGTCTCAGGACCTTTGCACTTATCTCTGCCCAGAATGTTGTTCGTGTGTTTTTTTTTAATTTTATGAAAAAATAAAACAAAATTTTCATAACAAAATAATGAGAGAATGACAATAGCTAATACAGTGTGTACTGTTACTTTCAAAGTAGTTTCTCAGAGTATAAGACATTGACAGAAAAGATTCTCTGAGAAGAAGAAATAGATATTGGCACAAACCTTTGTTTTCAAGGAACTAAGATAAACTAGTAGTATACGTTAAACAAATTCGCATATACATGAAAATATTGTTGAAATGATGGAATAGTTGGTGAAACATCTGAACCTCTCCTTGTTTATCTGTCTTCCAATGTATACTTCATATGCTTGCAATACTTCACACTAGACCTCCCAAAGTAAAAGACCCAGCGAAAACATGGGCAATGAATAGACACTTCGCAAAGTACAAATGGCCAAGAAATACATGAGAAAAAGTTCAACATCACTGGCCACTAGAGAGATATAAATGAAAACTACTTTGAGATACCATTTTGCCTGAAAAAGAATGACTACCGTCCAAAAAAAATCTAATAATAACAAATGCTGGTGAAGATGTGGGGAAAAGAGAACTCTTCGTCATTGTTGGGAATGTAAACTAGTACGACCACTCGAAATCAGCATGGTAGTTTTTCAAAAACCTAAAAATACAAATTCTATTTGACCCAGTTATCCCCCTTCTAGGGATCTTCCCAAAAAGATTCAAATCATCATGTTACAGGGGGGTCTCTAGATCTATACTCATGTTTATAGCAGCACAGTTTATAATAGCTAGATCTTGAAAACAATATACACATTCTTCAGCAGATTAATGGATAAGGAAAATGTGGTATTTATGCACAGTGGAGTCCTACTGTGCCATAAAGATAAACTTGAGGAATTCATGGGTAAATGATGGCAACTTGAAAACATAATGTTAAGTGAAATAAGTCAGATACACAAGCTTAAATACCCCTTGGTATTTTCACACATCTATTTTCTTCTCATTCTTGAGGTCTCAGTTTGAATATAGAGGCCCTCCTTGACCATATTATTTCTCCATCTAAAATAGTTTCCATACACTCTGTCTATTTGGGCTAGTTTTTTTTCTCTATCCCATTAACTGATTTATTTCCTTTATAGCATTTATCATAACTTAAAATGTTCCTATTTACTGCTCTGTTTTTAACATTAAAGAAATTAACTGTTTCAGGGAAAAGATCTGACATGCATAAAGCAATTAATTGTCACAGGGTTCTGTGTCCAAGAAATGACTGCATTGTTATGAATGCAGTAATTAGTAATTATTATGAATGGGGAAGCATACAGGGGCTATGATGTTGTCAGGATTAGCTCTCTGACAGCATAGAGATACTGAACATTTAGATACTGAAGTGCTACCTGTTTTTGTATGGATCAAATCTTAGATACTAAGCTTTCTGAAGGCAGAGGATCTGTCTTATTTATTGTTGTATAAGCACAGCTTAATCAGTGTCTGGTACATAAGACACCCTGATTTCAAGACTACTGAGTTGCTACCAATTCTATTAGTTCTTGGAACAAAGCAGTTAACATCCGTAGGATTAGACCAATTTTGCATGACTATATCTGGTAATTCGAGTAAGACTTTTGAAGATAACTCTGCAAATCAGCAAAATTTGTTATGTTCCTACCACCTTGTTTTGAAAGCCTACATTGTTATTGTTTTGGGGTCTTAGTTATAGTTACTTATTTGTTATTTTGTTTTTCCCTCTAATACAGAAAGGATAGATGTACATGTATAGGCTTATACCTACCTAGAACTACATCTAAAGGGTTTACAAGAATTGACTTTATTATGTGTGATAGTATGAACAACTACACTGAAGAAAACAGGACATCATAGTAGCCATTGATGGTTTTGTATCATTTTGTTTTGAAATCCAATAGTGCTTTTATTCTTGGTTTTGATTGATTTTAGTCTGTCTTCTATTATTTGATTTCAATATGTATGAAGGTATGGATAGCTGTTTTGAAGAAAACAAGAGACATTATGGTAGCCACTATTGATTTCCTGTTGCCTTTTTCTAAAGTCTTGTGTTATTTGCATTGTTTTACTCTGGTCTGCTTTGTTCTCTTCTGTTTTGTTTTGTTTTACTCTCTTTATAAAATAAGACTACTGGGTTGCGTGTAACAAGATTGTCTCAGTGTTGTATAAACAATAAAAATAAACTTATTGGATGGATAAAACAGTTTAGAGAACCCAAGAGGAGCAAGAAGAGTTGGATTTATAAAGAGCTTCCACCAAAAATTAAAAAGTAACCTGGAATCCACCAGCAGATTCCTTCTGAGTCTCTTTGTTTCTTTACCTTTGCGTTAAACCGGTTTCCTCTGCCCCTTGGAGATAGGAATTTTTCCAGGGCAGATTTTACAATGCTTTCTGCTCTAAATACACCTCTGAGATTGAATAGTGCCTGAATTCTGAATTCTTAAGAAAGAGAAAAATCAGATTGGCTTTCCCTCCTATCAATCATTCACTTCTGGGCCAATTGACTGGAGCCAGAGGTTGGGAGGATGAGATAGGTCACCTTCTGCTTTATTAGCAAAGACTGAGAGTACTGTGTCTCCATCAAACACAATGGACAGCTTAGCTCAGATTATCTCCTTTAAGCAAAACTTGAGAGACACATTTGTATGTGGTTATTTTGTTTGGGAAGAGATGCTAAGGAAAACAAGGGAGGGAATTGGAGAAGCGAAACAGAGGCAGGAAAACCAAGCCAAAGGAGTATTATTGAGCTAATATTAATGTGGAGAACTGGGACTGATGCTCAAGAGACTCTCTGAGAATTGTCTAGAGCATAGTTTAGAGATGGTTCCCTGAAAGTGGAAAATTTTATCCATCAACTTTTATCCTCTGTGGGTCAGAGTCATGCCTCCAACAGTGTTACTTCCAACACATTTCCACATTTGTAAATGCACCAGAATAGCTCTTGGATCAAACCCTAGTGCAGAAAGCAAGAAGTGTGGTGTAGACGATGCAAGGTGCCACTGGAATACAACTGCAAGCAAGTGACTTGCTGTAAGGATGGTGGAACCAGAAAGGTGGGCTAGATAGGCTTGTAACAGAACACACAAATTGTTAAGCACAGAAGGTACAGACAGGATGTCTGAGAAGATAGCATAAGGGAGGATGGAAATAATTCATGGCTCCAGTATCTGTTCAATGAATGTTTTCTAAGTGAATAAATGAATACAAAATGATGGAAAGTTTCTAGGAGGAAATAAGATTTTTAAGACTCCCTTCAGTGTGAAGACTGAATCTTGGGGATGTGTGGGTAATAATAATCTGTTCTCAAGTATCAGTAAAACTCGGGGGTTTATTGATAAGTGTGATGTGGTAGGGAAGGTAGATGATATTTTCCCTATTTGAGGCTAGAAAATAGACTTGGCAGTGCCAAGCACTTCAGGATAAGAGCATAATGTCAGCATCAGGGTGAAGTTTAGCTCTCCTGTCTGCTTTACCCTTTTGTAAGTTATATGGCTGCTGCTAGACTATAAGAATATGCAAAGTACCAAATTCACCTCCGTTTTTGTATCCAGTCCTTTGTGTATAATTCAGCACAGTGAATACAGGCAATGTTAAAATCTAAAGTGCTTTCTAATTTTGTTTCATTATGAGTATGAATGCAACCCTCAGGACCCATCCCTACGGCCTTAACTAAACTTGGTCTTTCATGCTAAGAAGAGGCAAGATAAAGATCTAAATGGAGACTCTAGTTGGTGGAGGTTGGGCTGACTCAGCCCCGATAAACCTGCAGTTGAGAAATCAATAGAGCCTTTTCAGGGATGCTAATATCCAACAAGGAAAAATTTCAAAAATAAATAGCAGCATAGCATAAATCAGAGCAAGGAGATAACAGGATTTGCTGACTTTGGGGCCATGTTAGTGCCTAGGAAGAAGAGAATTAGTGATTTAATGAGCTCAGGCCTGTCCTTGCTTGGGCTATGCAAGTGTTTATTCTGGGTGAAGAAGAAAAGGAGGTCAAAAGTGAAAGCAGATGTCCTGTTTCGGCAGGAGTTTCTCCCAAAACTTACCCTCCCCCACAATCTCTGGCAGCTCATCACTGTGTGGAGGTGAATTAACAGAATGGTTAACTCAAGCTTCACTACACCAGGTGATAGTACTCCAGTGATTTCATCTGGCTATGAGCCCTAACTTCCCTATCTGAAGTTGGGCTGCCCGCAGGTTGAGGCTGGAGGAATCACTCAATAGCAAAAACCATTATGTTGCTAGAAAAGGAAGAAACAGGTATTAAGAAAGAAAGAAAACAAAAAAAAAAAAAGAAAGAAAGAAACACCAATGTATTCCAATTACAAATGTGGTTCTATTTGTCTTTCTTGGTGCCATTGTTTCTAGAATCCTCTAAAATGCCTCAACAGAAGTTGTTTGTGGTTAAAATTAATAGAAGTAGTTGGAGCACCTTTTTGCAAGGCTTTGGTGATAGGTTGTTACTAATCAACAGGTGGTTCACTTGGATCCAGGAAACAAGTTCAGGGAGATCTCACCTGTCTCTCCGCTTATCTGGGCTCTGCTTCTTACCTAGTCTCACAAATTCAAGTGCTTCTTGTACTTGTCTCAGGTGGCCTCTTTGGACTTTATCTCTCGCCTTCCCATGATACTCTTCTCTGACAAACCCACCTTACTGTCCCCTTGTAATCCTAGCTTTTCTCCTCTGCTTAGTTCAGTTTCATTAACGATGCTTTGATTGTTGGCCAAGATATGGCTGGCCTCCAAAGCAACATCAAATGGGTTGAGGATCTATTCTAAGATTTTTTCCTCTTGTCACCAACCACTGTAAGTAGTTATGGCTCCTGTAAGTAGTTATGGCTCATTTTTTAATAGATGGGTCTACTCCATCACTCAACTCAAGGGGGCAGCACCATTCACATCAAAAGCCATGTGTATGGAGCGCTCTGGAATTTTGCAGTGTGCAAATTTATTGACTGTATAGCTCTGTCTTCCATGGTCGAGAAGAATTAATCATTTTTCTTCTTAATAATGTTAATCATAAGACATTCCCAAATACAACTGGTCCTGGGGTGAATTGTTGCCTAAGTCTGATGTTTTATAATGCAAGGAATTCTTCACTTACTGTGGCAACTTTGTAAAGTACTCAACTCAGCTGGGCTGCATCACATTCCCCAGAATCCTTCTCCCTGTATGTTTCCAAAGCCATCAGAAGGAATTCTGTACAGGTTTGGAGTACGGAAATGCAGTAACAGACATTTTACTTTTCAATCTATAGATTAGGCAAGACAGCTTGTGGTTCACACATGTTGGTATAGTCTGACATCTCCTGGATTATCTTTCAGCTTCTCTGACTCCTGAACCAGGTATGTATTTGGCCCCATAATGAGAGATGCTATGTTAGTCAGCTTTCCGTTACTATAACAAAATACCTGAGAAAAACAACTTAAAGGAGAACAGTTTATTTTGGCTCTTGGTTTCAGAGGTTTCAGTCCATGGTCACTCAGCTGCATTGCTTTTAGGCCTGTGGCAAAATGGAAACATCATAGCAGAAGGGTGTGATGGAGCAAAGCTGCTCATCTTGTAGCTGCCGGGAAACAGAGAAGGAAAGCAAGAGAGAAGGGGGCAAGGACCAGATATAGTCCTCAGAGTCATGCCCCCATAACCCACTCCCCTCAAAAGGAAGTGACGGAAACAGGAAGACCCCACTTCCTGTTTCCGTCACCTCCAGGTAATGCCTTCATGTTACAATTACATCAGTCAGTGAATCCACTGAAGAAGTTAGAACCCTCACGACCCAATCTTCTTCCAAAAGCCCATCCTCTGAACACATGAGACTCTCGGCTGATATTTTAGATTTAAATCATAATGGGCACGAACTCCTTACTGAGGAGACTGGCATCATCAAGGTCAGAGGCAGCAAGAACTGGCATGGTTTCTTAGGAGTCCTAGCTTGTCTGTGCTCTCCCCCACTTCACGTCTCCCTACCCTCCTGGAGATTCCAAACGCTAACATCAAGTGCAAAGACAGCAGCCTCACAGAGACCACTTACTCTGCTTCACAACTGCGTATAAGGTCACATGCCTTGGACAAATCCTCTAGTATATTTATACTTCACCTAGTGAGTCTGCTTCTTCGACTGACTCCTGAGTGACTTGCCAACCATGGAAGTTATGTTCCTTAAAACTACCATGGTTGGGGGTCTATTTTAGATTTCCCCAAAGCACAGCCTGGTATAAGTACTTGTAGGGCAGTGGTTTGTCTGGTAGCCAATCCTGGAGAGCAGGAGCAAAGGAGCAGGGAGAGAATGAAATCAAGAAACGAGGCAAAACCAATTAGGAATTCATTGTTTTTTAGGCTTCTGTTGTAGGCAGTGGGGCTCAGCTCCACTGAGGCATCTGGGAAATGTGCAGCCTGCCACCCAGAAGTCTGTCTGAAGTCTCAAAGGCAGGAATGCTGAGGCATTTATTTATACATAGGTTTAGGTTCCCCCAGTCGCCCTGAGGTTTTTAACACCCCAAACTTGTGGGATTCACCTGCCTGAGAATGAGTGAGTTCTTGCAGATTTAGAGAAAGGATCGTGGTAGAGAAGCAGAGGCGTCTAAGTACCAGGAAGTTGCTTCATATAGGAGAGTGCCAGTGTGCCCAGTCTATGAGACCACAGTTGGAAGAGAGTGAAGAGGATGTGATTTTGGTACCAGAAACATCAGTGGTCCCTGAAAAGCTGTTGTTTACATCATCAAGTCTCATAGATGTTACTGAGCTACAACGGAATCATTAAAATGGGATTAGTTATATTTTACATAGAGCTTAAATAAATAAAAGTTCTAGAACTTTCTAATGTCAAAAACCTGCTATGATAACACACATACATGCACACACATATCTGCATACACAATCGTTTCCCAACTATCTACCACCTCCTCACCTGCATTACTTCAATGCTTCTGCAGCCCCATGTTCTATGGAACTGGGTGCTTCTCAGGCTTTGCAGTCAGCCCTTACTGGCTACCCAAGTGAGGGCAATGAAGGAAGCCATTGGTGTGTTAAAATGAAAAAAAAATAACTTCATGTCTGAAAAAATATTAAAAAATGGTGCACACATGCAAAAGATCACTTTTACACTTTTAAAACTTCAGCATCTCAGGGACAAGACAGCAATTAGCAAGGAATTATTGTACCTCCATGCACAGGGAAGTGTCTGAGCCTTCATAGTCCAACTCTGCCTATTTAACATCTGCATTTCCCTATATCCACTTTCCCTACCGTCTGGGCTTCACATTTTGTTTCCTATTCCAGGATCTGTGATGAATCAAATGATCTGTTCTGGTCTCAGCTCAGAACTCTGAGCCCGTCTTTGCTGGAACTGTGCTGCATACCAGCACTGGAGTACAAGTGAAAGGGAAGACAACATGGGTGCACATTTTCCAAGAGTATATTCATTTGCATAGCAAAAGGGAGGTCGATGGGTAACACCTCTCTTTAGAGTAGAACATCAGTGATAATTCTCCATGTGCTAGGTAAGAAAACTGGGGACCTAAGAGAGAAAAAAATTAGCTTTCATCACAACAAAATGTTTATGACCAGGAACATAATAAGGGCTCAGTAATCATTGGGTTATTGTGAGAAGCAGTCCATTCTGCTGGTTAAGACTCCAAGGTTTGGGATTAGATACACTGGTGTTGTGTCCTACTTCTGCCTTTCCATAGCTGAGAATATTGGAGAGGTGACTTCACTTCTCTGAGCCTCAACATTCCTGGATATAAAGTGGGAAGAATAATAGTACTGCGTGTAGGTTGTTGAGGGAATTCAGTGAGATTGTGAGCTGGGCCCAGTGTTTGATAGCTAGCAGCAGTAACTGATGATGATGATGATGGTGACAACAACCATGATGATGGTAGTGGTGATGGTGATAATGATGATGTGATGAATTAGTCAGACCTGGGCACCTACAGTAATGAGATCTGAACACTAAAGCTTCCATCATTCCTCAGCCGAGGACCCGAGAGTTTAGCAGGGCTCTCATCACTGGTAGGTGAGTAGAGGCGGCGAGCTCCCAGTGCTGTTTTTCTGGCTCAGTGATAATGGTTTCTTATACAAGCCAGTGTTTCATTGATTCACCATGGATCTTTGAATGGGGTCAGAGAAAATCTTGGACCACGAAGACAAAGGTAGCATTTTCCAGCCCTGTCCTCCCTGGTGGATGTCAGGAGCATCACCTGCTGTCATGAATGACTGGCCTTGCCTTGCTTGGGACAAGTTCTTAATCAGAACCCGCCTTTCCCGATGGCCCCCTCTCTCTGGTGTCCCTTTATTGCTTCCATCAACCCTTCCCCCGCTGGCTCCATTTGACCTTTAATAAGCGCTGCTTTTGTGCAGAGCTGCTGGTGAGTTATTGCCGCCTAAGCGGCTCCCCAGGGCAGGCTACCGACTCAGCCCCTTGGCCTCCCCACAGCTTGTAAGAGAAAATTACATTTTAATCTACATTTCCCATTTCCGTTCTCTGTCACCTGGCTTTGAAGACAAAGGCAAGAAAATAATGTTTTCTTGTCTCCTGTCTCTCTGCTCCCGAATTGTCTGTGTCTCTCTTCCCCTTCCTCCCTCACCGTCCTGGCCTGCTGGTCAGCTGGGGAGATAATGTGGCCTGGTCAGGAGTCATCACCCAGGTCATCTTCTCCTGGTCTTTGGGGTCATCAAGGCCCCAGATGTGAGGGCAAGGTGACACCTGACAGTCACCAGATGGACCATGAAAGGAACAATAAAACTTTTCCTCAGGCCTTCTGTGATTGTCTCAGATTAAGTAAATCTGTCCTATTACATTGTTCATACAGCATCCTGTAGGGCTTTCTTTTATATGTATGTTTTAATTGAGATAAAATTCACATAACACAAAATTTATCTTTCTGACATCTTTAAGTTGATTTTGTGTACATTTGGATGCATGCACAAACATTGCCATTATCCAGAACATTTTTATCACCCCACAACAAAAATCCACAAGAATGAAGTAATCTCTCCTTATTCCTCTTTGCTTAGTCTCAGGTAATCACTAATCTACTTTCTCTTTGCATTTTATATCAAAGAAATCACACATGAGGTTGCATTTTGTGTTTGGATTTTTTTCACATAATAAAATGTTTTCGTGGTTCACCCACATTTTGCATGTATCAGTGCTCCATTCTTTTTAATGACTAATATTCCATTGTCTGGAAATATCAGCTTTTGTGGCATGCATTTATCCATTGATTGATATTGGCTGGTTTCTACTTTTGTACTTTTTTGAATGATGCTGTTCTTAACACTTGTGTACAAACTTTTATTTGATCATGTGTTTCCAACTGTCTCAGACATTACTAAGATGAAACTGTTACATAAATTATTGTGTTCTATGTCTAATTCTTTAATTCTAAGCAAACTGTAGTGGCTTGTGTGATTTTGTATTCTCCACAGCCGTGTATTAAGGATCTAGGTATTCAACATCCTCATCAACATTTGATAATTTCCATTTTTAAAAATTAGAGCTACCCTAGTAGATATGAAATCTTACCTCTTGTGGTTTTGATACATATCTCTCTATTGGACCACAGTGTTGAGCATCTTTCCATGTGCTTATTGACTTTTCATAGCTTCTTTGGAGAAATATTTATTCAATTACTTTCTCTATTTAAAAGGTTTTTAATGATACATTTTTGATACATGATAATTACCTTCATTTTGGAGAATTAATACATATTCATATTGCACCTTGATCATTTTTTATTCTCCCCTGCATCCCACCATTCCCTTTCCCCTCCCCCAGGTACCCTTCCCATCCCCACAGATTCTACTCACCCATTTCTAAAGAAATGGAGATTTATCACAAAACCAAAACTAAAGGCTCCATTTGACCCAGCTAATTCTCCTTCCTGGTATTTTCCTAATACAATTAAAAGCATACTACAATGGTGTATGTAGACCTACGTTTATAGCAGCACAATCTGTGAAAAGTAAATCTTGAAAACAGCCCAAATGCACATTAATAGATGAATGGATAAAGAAGACATGGGTTTTTTATACAACGGAGTACTACTCTGCCACAAAGAGGGATAAGCTGGAGACATTTCTAGGTAAATAGATGCACCTTTAAACCATATAAGTGAAATAAATCAGGTACTCACATTTAAATATCACATTGTTTCTCTGGTGTGAGAAATCAAAAGTGTAAATAAGGCCCAAAATGTACAATAGATATTGAGAAATGGGAAGAAAATTTTCAAGTTGAAAGCAGAACAAGATGGTGGGGAGGGAGGAAAAGAAAAGAAAAAAGACAATAGAAGGAAAAATGGAGACAAACTTTTGAAAGTAAGAAACGGAAGAGGGGTTGAAGGGAGGGGAGGGCAATGGATACAAAAGAAGAATCAAGATATATTATGAACAGATACAAATTCCCTGTGATGAATGTGATCATTACATATCTCTAAATGTACCATGAAAAACAATTTTTAAAAAAGATTCATTCATTTTTCTTCAAATGACTCAAACTTAACCTTCTTTATGGTTGAGTATTGCACCATTGCGTGTAAGTGCCGAATTTGCTTTAACTGTTCATCAGTTGATGGGCATATTGGCCACTTCCACAATTTAGCCATTGTAGATTGTGCTGCTATAAACATGAGTAAGTGTCACTCTAATATGATGACTTTCAGAAAGACACCCAGAAGAGGCATAGCTAGGTCTAATGGAACTTCTATTTTTAGTGTTTTGAGCAATCTCCATACTAATTTTCACAGTGGTCACACAGGATTATATCCCTGCTAGCAGAGTAGAAGTATTCCTTTGTCCTCACAGCCTCACTAGCATTTGTTGTTACTTTTTAGCACATGACACATCCCCATTTTTAAAATTGGATTATGTGTTAGTATGTTGTTCAATTGTAAGGGTTCTTTATATATTGTAGCTACTAGAGGTTTATCAGATAGTTGATTTGGAAATATTTTATGCAACTACCTGTGTCATCTTTTCATGTTAGTTGTGTCATTTTAATTACAAAATTTTATTTTGATAAAATCTAGTTCATATATTCTTATTTTACTCTTTCCAATTTTGTTTTCTTATTTAAGGTAGTATTGCCTAATCCAAGGCACGAAAGTTTATACCTATCTGTTTCTTCAATGAGTTACATAGTTTTACTCTTGCACTTATGGTTTTGCCCATTTTAGGGTTAATTTTTGTATTTTTGTTCAATAAGATTTTATATTCAGCTCTTCTGGCATCAGTTATTTTTTTCCGTTAAGTGGTTTTTGTAGCCTCATTCATAATCAGTTGATCATAAATATTTGGGTTTATTTCTGGACTCTTGAATCTATACATCTATGTGTCTCTACTTTTTCATACCACATTGTTTAAATTACCAAGATTTTGTGAGACCTTCTGAAATATGAAAGTGGGGATCTTTTAACTTTGTTACTTTCTTTTCAGTTTGTTTAGCTATTTGAGGTCTCTTGAAATTCCAAATGAATTTTAGGATTAATGTGTCTATTTCTGTAACAAAAAAGTTGGAATTTTGATAGGGATTGTATTTTGTTAGTGATTGTATTGACTCTATAGATTAGTATGGGAAGTATTGTCATCATAACAATATTAAATATTCTAATTGAAGATAATGAGACATATTTTTATTCACTTAGATCTCCCTTATTTTCTTTCAACATGTTTTGTAGTTTTCTATGCATAAAAAGTTCTATTTTTTGAATAGTTGTATGATCAGAATCTAATCCCAGACTAGAAGATTCTACTGTGCACTGCATTTCACACTATGGAGGCAGATATGGAGATAGGCTGCTCATATCTTTCTTAAAGAAAGGACTCAGTGTCTGAGATTCCATCTCACCCCAGAAAGAATGGCCAAGATAAAAAAAAAACCTACCAACAACAAATGCTGGAGAGGCTGTGGGGAAAAAGGAACTCTTCTGCACTGTTGGTGGGAGTGTAGACTGGTGCAACCACTGTGGAGGTCAGTCTGGAGATACCTCAAAAACCTGGGTCTGCAAGTCCCATTTGACCCAGCTATTCCACTTCTAAGCATATTCCCAGAAGAACTGAAAAACATCATACCACAGTGATATATGTGCACCCATGTTTATAGCAGCACAATTTGTAATAACCAGATCTTGGAAACAACCTAAGTGCCCATCAACACGACTTGAGACCATACTTATAAGCAAAATAAACAAAACTCACATGTGTAAATACCATATAGTCTCCCTAGTATGAGAGTTGGTAAGAGTATACAAGATTTTATGGTAATCATGATTTCCCATTTCATTGCTTTGAAGCCTTTCAATGTTTTCATTCATCAGTTGAAATGGTTTTATTCTGTTTTGTTTGACTCTATTATGCGTGATGGTATGAACAGCTGTTTTGAAGAAAACAAACATTATGGCAGCCATTGCTGAATTAATATTGTCTTGCTTAGAAGTCCTACCATGCTTCTACTCTGCTATTACCATCGGTTCTATCATGTTGTGTCTTATTGGGATTTTAATATATGTGAAAGTATAAACAAATTTTTTATTGAAAATGAGATATTATAGCAGCCATTGCTCATTCTCTGTTATTCGATACAGAATGTCCTGTAACTCTTTCATTCTTTTGAATGGTTTTATACTATTTTTTATGTTTGATATTATTGTATATGAAACTATGCTCAACTATAGCAGAGAGATATTTTGACAGCTACTGTTAATGTCCGGTTGTCTTATTGTAAAGTGATGTGTTGCTTATGTTGCCCTGTTCTGATCTGCTTTGTTCTGCCCTCTTTTGTTTTATTCTCTTTAAAATAAAAAAAAATAAAGGACTCAGTGTGTAGTTTCAAACAGTTAGATTAGCTGACAATGTCTAGCTGCTATCCCTATCAGGGTTACTTAAATTTTTAAGCTAAAATTCCTTTGTTCTCAGGAAAACTCTTGGCCAGTAATGAGGTAGTGAAAGCTGTGGGTAAGACAGTCCCAGGACAATCTCTGACCTACGACTTGAAAGGCAGTGATTGGTAAAAGGCCTCATTATTTCCACCCAATGGGTGGCTCTTCTAAAAGGCACTCTGTTCTAGAATCCCTGTTGGGCTTATATAGGTGCTGCATTCAGTGCAGTTCTTGAAATTACCAGAAGGAGGACAGTAGAAGATAAAGAAGAGAAGACAAGAGTCAAGATGCAGAAAGCTGAGGTCTGGTAGAGACCCTCTCTTACTGGGAGAAAGGACTGCCCAACAACTGCAGCTTGTTGATTTACACAATCAGCGAAAGAGTATGTTCCCAGAGAATCCAAGGGGAGAATCCTTAGGCAAGTTTCAGAACAGGAAGAGCATCCAATCTTCAGTAAAACATCATGCCTTCGTAATTACACAGGGAACAAGAGGGGAAGCGTCTATATTATCTCAGTGGAAAGTCAAGTCACTTCGTAGGTCACTCCCTGAGCTGCGTACACTTCTCATGGGGCCCTGCCAAACTCAGGAGTAATGGTGACCGTGTCCTAGACATCCAAGGTAGAGACAACTTCCCTCCCAACAGGTAGAAACCTTGTCAGGTCTGCACTAAGATTCAATATCTGCTCCTGCCCAAGCTTGTCTTCCTTCCTTTCCCTTTCCCATGCATTGTTTCCCAGCCACCCTTCTGAATTCCTAAGTCTGCCCTGACATCTGTCTTCTAGGGAACCCCACTTGCATAAACCCATCTTATTCTCTAGTCTGGCCCATTGGTTGATACATCATTGAAATTCTAAAAAACACTTCCAAACTGAAAGATGAAAGGTGTTCTCTCTTTTTTTTTTCCCAGTGCTAGGGATGACACTCAAGGCTCCACGCATCTTAGGCAAGTGTTTACCATTGAGCTACATTCCCAGCTTGGAAAGACCCTCTTGATGTAGAATCTTGGGCACAATTAATCCTTTTGTTGCTATTAAGGAATAATTTTTTGTCATCAGTCCACTAGCAGGGTCATCAATGATAGAAATGAGGATGCATTGCCCTTTTGAAAGTTTAGATGGAGCCTGTTGGTAATGGAGTCAGTTTGAATGGTAAAGTACCTCAGTTTATAGCATCCAAGGAAAGAAAATGTTATTTTGTGAGAAGAAAAGTCCTCTGTGTGCACCGTTGTTGTTAGTGCTGAGTGAGAGAATTGGACAGAAACAGGAAAGGAGATCAGACAGCTGACTTCAAGTGTTTAAAAGAGAATTTTTCTTTGACGCTTTTCAAGGAAAAACTTGGATGCTAACTTTTGTTACTCAGGAAGCACCTCCAATGTCACTTCTTCAGAGAAACCTCCTCTGAATCACCTCTTCTCTACCTCCAGGATTCCACACAGTCACTATGCACCCCTACATCACTCTGCACTTTCTTGTCATGTTTTGGGAAGCTGTCCTAGGTCTGATTCATTTCCTGGTATTGTTCCTTCAACACTCAGAACAATCCCAGGCTAACAGGAGGTGCCCAGTAAACCTTTGCTGAAAAAACAAACGAGCTTAGTAGGCAAAAATTTAAGAAGGAATAAATGTAGATTCCATTAGAATGCTTCGTAATACTGTTACCAGTGAACTGTGTCCAACTACGAAGCAGCCTGCTTCAAAGTCCTGGTTTAAAAGAGTAAAAAAAAAAAAAAAAAGTATAACCATTATTTTTTTTACCCTCAGGTCCTATGGATTTCTGTGACACCAAAGTTTCCTTAAACTGATGACATCTGTCCTCCTGCATTCCTTGTGTTTCCATCTGCATCTTCCTCCACTAACAGGGACTTAAGTTTTTTCTCTAATGGGGATGGGGGAAGGGAATCATGATGTAGAATTTATTTTCTATCTGCTAGGAAAGCAAATACAAGTCAGAATATTGAGGAGCTACCTAAAAAAAATAGAATTTTGGCCTCTCATGCTCTAAGGCATTTCTTTAATAACAAGTACCATTTAGGAAGTGCAAGGCACTGTAATAAATATGACATAAAAATCACAAATTTTCAAATTCTGCTGCTACGTGGGAATTGTTATCTTCCAAATATGAAAACCTCACATTTCTTTTAACTGCCTCAGGATCAGAGCTAATGTCCAGCTGCTCAAGGGAGCCAGTCTAGGCAAACAAGCAGCCCAGAGGAAGGATACTGACCCCCCAACAGTGGGGCTGAGCATCTTTATGCACCATGCAATATGACCTGGATGATTCTAATAAACAGCCTCCAAAATTAGATGTGACATTCACATCTGAACTTATCCTGCAACCATGTCACACCTAGAATGCTCTAACAAACACATATTAATTTTATTATTCAGATTTTTTAATAGTCTGGAATAAGAGGGAATCATGTTCAGAAGTACCTCCTAAATCAACACAGAGAGAGATTCAATTACGTTTGCTGTCATTTATGTTGTCTGTACTTTGAAGAATGCTAATTTTCTAAAAATTAGTTACCTGAATTTGATAAACGGCTCCCCCTAGTCAAATAGGGACTCAGTCCCTGAAAAGCTCAATGGTGGGAAAAATCAAACCTTTGAATCTTAGGATCTTCTCTGGGCAATTAGGTTATGTTGTATAACATAACAGGTGCAAATGTGAAAGCCCTGATAATATTTTATAGTTACAATAAAGCAAAGTTGGTGTCTAAATAAGGAAATCATAGAAGACAGTTTGTGCATATCAAATTTTTCACAATGGGTCATTTATAATTAATCTTCTGGCCTCATCTTCAGCTCCCCAGAAAATGTGTGAGTGCACTTTTGCAAACTTCTGAGCAATCAGTCACAGTGACTGGCGCGAGTGTCGTTCTCGGGGAAATCCAGAACAAAAGCAGAGGTATGCTGAAATGTCAGGAGAGGCCAACCGCACAGAAACCCACTCTGGAGAACTCAGGTGCAGCTGAGCCTTTGCTGTGCCACTCTAAAAGATTTCATGAGAGCCCAGATAAAACAGAACATTAGGCCCCATGAAGCGCAGGCAAGCAACCAAGATAGTGGTTACAACCACATGTTCTTCCAGGTGCTTGCTGTGTGATCCCATACGAATTACATTGCTAGTCTGTGTCTCTACTGCAATAGGGGAGATGGTAGTATATATGCTGCTGTTATCAGCATGATCACTGCGGGTGTGTCCTGGAAGGTTGTATATTCCTTCTGGGTCCTCCCTTTGCTCTCTGCTCCTGATTACCATGGTATGAGAAGCTTTCCTTCACCCAGGCCCTTCTGCCTCATTATTTTTGTGTTTAAGCCAACGAAACATGGACTAAATCTTCTGAACCATGAGCCAAAATAAGCTTCTTTTCTTTGAAGTTGCCACGTTGGGTATTTTATCCCAAGGATGAAGAAAGTGACTAAGACGTATATTTCTTAGAAATTACCTTTGTGCAACTGTTCCATCTTTCTTTTGCTTCCTCCTGGCATTAGCCCTCATGGTGGCTCCGAAGTCTACTCGCTTTAAGTAGTGTTAGTGCCTGTAATTCTCTAGAAATGATCTTCTCTTAGTTCAAGTGGCTAAGGAGTATCTAATGGGATTTATCCCATCCGAATAAGTCCCTGCTAGCCCTAGTCCGAGCCTAAGGCTAGGATCACTCTCACACAGAGCCCCTCCGTGTTCGCAACGTGGATCCATTTAGCAGGACTGACGGGGAGGAGTCTCCTGTTTGGACACTGGATAAGCATCAGGCATCTGGATCATACCAAGAAGCTCAGTTAGATCTCTCTTGGCTGGGTTGCATGGGAAGCTGTACAAATAGTGTTGTGTGTGAGGCAAATGTTGATATAGTAAGCTTGATGAAATAGGAATAAACCATCATGGTGGTTGTCACTTTCAAGTGGGACAGGAAAAAAAGGGTTTGTGTGTGTATATGTATGCATGCTGTTTCTGAACAAGGGAGGGCAAGAGAGAAGTTGGTGAATGAAGCTGAAAAGCATAGATATGTCCAACATAATATTTTTCGAATTTTATTGTAAGATTTCTAAAGTTTTCAAAATTTTTAAAATGGGAAAAATTGCAACAAAGATGTTTGCTAAATAAAGCAAATGCTTCCAAAGCCAAATGTGGTGGTGCACAGCTGGAATTCCAACATTTGGAATGTTGAGGTAGGAGGATTGTTCCAAGTTGAAGGCCGACATGAACTACATAGTGATTGCGAGCTTGAACTACAGAGCAAGATCCTGTCTCAGACAAAAATGTTTTCATAATAAATATGTAAGTACACAAAATGAGTACTTAGTAGGTAACTGATGACTCAGCAAATTCTAGCTTGCTTTATCTGTCATATACATGCTTTTCCTTTGCTTTCTGAACTTCCATTTGTGCATCTGTTAAATGGGTTCATGTTACTACCTCCTAATTTATTGAGAGGTTTCATCAGTGGATACATAGGCTCAGAGGAACCGATATAGGAAGCTGTTAGGCATTGGCATGGTTGTACTGGTTACTGGCTTCTAGCATACATTCTGACCAAGTGGGTCATTCCAATTGTTAAATGTTTGTCATTCTTCATACCTTGCATGTTGTAAGAGCCAAATTAGTGACAGTACATTTTGTTACCATCGTCATTATCATGATTATCTTTAGTAGCATTCCTGAGCCCTGTTTAGCTTCCCACCTTAGGAACTTGAAAAAAAATGAGGCTATAAGAAAAACTTCTAGATGAGGATGTGGGAAATGGCCTTGGTACCAGGTATTCCAGGCACTAGGGTGAACAGTTCTGACCCAGCACAAGGTAGATGAAGAGATTTCAATAACATCCCAGGTTAGGGCAAAGCTAATCCTGGCCCAGAAGGGTTAAGCTGTGTTTACAAACTGAAGACTGGTACACAGTAAGACAGGAAAAGAGGCCCAGGACTTCAGGGAGATAGAAGGATGGATGTTGAGGAATTGGGCCTGTGTCTTTGGGTAAGGAGGAGGAGGAAGGGGAGGAAGTTTTGGGAATGAAGGGAATCAAGGGTTTGTGGCAAACATAATTGGACAAGATACAGAAGAGTGTATAAACACTGAGAGTGTTTAAACCTCATGCTTCTATTCTTTCCTGCTGGTGTCTCAGAATCCTTCAAAAATAAGCTTGCTAAATGTTTGTTTAGACATAAATGGATGACTAGATGAATGCATGAGGGTGGATAGATCCAAAAGATAGATAGAAGCATGAACTGTGGGGGAAAGAGAAGCTTGTTGAAAAGGGAACAAAGAAATGGATGAATATTTGTATGAATAAATAACTAAAATGGTTAATGGGAATAGAATTAGTTAATGAATTAGTTAATGAGTAATAAGGAAAATATTTTATCAAGGACTTCCTAAGTACCAGATATTCTGCTAAGCGATTCATTTAATCATCTCATTTAATCTTACAACACTCTTATAAGTTAGGAACCAATATCATTTCAGTTTTATAGATGAGAAATGGAGGCATAGAGAGATCAAATAACTTGCCCAAGATCACACAAGTAGGAAGCAACAGAGGCACCATCCCAAAAAATTCTTATACTCTTTACCCTTCACTATTATTGTGCACTATTGTCTTAGACCATTTGTAGTATTGTAACAAAATACCATACACTGGGTAGCCTATCGACAACCAAAATTTATTTCTTTCAGTAATAAAGGCCAGAAAGTTCAAGATTGGAATGTTGGGGGTGCTTGGAAACCAAGCAACCAGCTCACTGCCCTGATAAGTGACTGTGGTCTGGCAATCCTTGGCTGCCTCAGGGCAAGAACTAGCAGTGTCCCCTGAGATCCATGCCATGTTGGAACTTGGGGCACTGGGAAACCAAGCAACCAGCTCACTGCATTGGTAAGTGGCTCTGTGCCTACTGGCACATGGGCTGAGGATCAAACATCCCATTCTCTCCCCTCCATTAGCAAGTGAGATCCAGAGATCTGAGCATCTCTTGGGAGGTTGACCATGTATAATATAGCAAACAAGGGGGATTTCCTTCTACCATCTCTTTGAAGGCAAATATTTTTATCACTGTTTTGCTTTGTCCTGATTAATGGTATTGCTCTATTTAATATTCTGTTTTGATAAATTCTATAATATTCTGTATTTCCTTTGATTTTGCTATACTTGATTGAAAGAACAACTATTGTGAAGATAATGAGATATACTATGGTACCTATTACAGTTATCCCAGTAACCTGCTGTAAAGTTCTGTACCACTTTCACTACACTGTCTCAATTGGCTTTATTCCATCTTGTTCTGCTGTATTTTACTATCTTCAAAATAATAAAAAAATTTTTTTTAAAAAGAGTGGAATGACAACATGGTTGGTTTCTGGTAAGGGGTTCTTTCAGGATTGCAGATGGTTGACTTCTCACTGTACCCTCTCATGGTAGAAGGCGCAAACAATCTCCCCCAGACCTCTTTTATGAGGGAACCGATCCTATCTATAAGGGTGATTCCTTCATGACCCAAGCACTTCCTGAAGGCCTTTCCTCTTAATACCAGCCTATTAAAGCCTATGTTTCAACATATGAATTTTGAGGAAACAAAGACATTCAGACTATAGTAACCAGGGGCCAGAAATGTGTAGATTCATTTTACTCCATGGATAGCAGTTGGTCTCAGCATCTCAAGCCAGATAAGAATTCTTTCATAGATGCCACAGGCATATAAATGTGCACCTAGTATCTTCCAAGTACTGCTCCAAGCACAAGGGTTACATCAGCAAACAAGCAAACATGGGCAGTGCCGATGCTTTAGTAGAGATGACTGAAAGACAATAAGCAAACATATGTCTAATTACGGATACAAGTAAATACTTCAAAGAATAGCAAAGAATGTAAGGCCTTACAGGGTGATAGGGATAGTGGTAGTATTCAGAGGAGCTGTTTTAGATTGACTGCTCTCAGAAGACTTTACAGAGGAGCTAAAAAATACCCGAATCATTAACTGGGCATTGGCCAAGGATCCAGGGAAAACATTTCAGGCAAAGAGAAGAGAAAGTGCAAAGTCTCTGAGGCACGAATGAGCTTTCTAGGTTTAAAGACTAGGAAAGAGGCTGGCATGGTTGGATAGGTATAAGTGAAGAATAGAGAGATAAGAGGTACAACCAGAAAGGGAGAGAGCACAAATCTTTATCCTAGGCTTTGCAGGTGGATATAAGGTATTAATTTTTGTTTTAAAGGAGGTAGGGCATCTGAATTACATTTTAAAACATGCCTCTGTTTGTTGGAAGTTGTTTTGTTATTCTTGTCTTCAGTCCAACA
>PVJX010029377.1:0-22983 GCA_004027295.1 Dolichotis patagonum
GCCCAGCCCACAGGAGCCCACAGCCCACAGGAGTCCACAGCCCACAGGAATCCAGCCCACAGGAGCCCACAGCCCACAGGTACCCACAGCTCACAGGAGCCCACAGCCCACAGGAACCCAGCTCACAAGAGCCCAGCTCACAGGAGCCCACGGGGGAGCATGCCATCCAGTATGGAAGGATCTGTGGGAGCCTGGGCCTTTGGCAAGCAGTGGGCAGGTGACAGCGGGGGACCCTGTGCCCAGGCAAACTGCCCAGCTAGTGACCAGGACACAGATGAGACGGGAGGGGATGCTGGCATGGCGACACAAGCTGCCATGTAACTCAGAAGTCTGCAAGGCTGAGGCAGGAGGATTACAATGTCCAGGCCAACCAGCAAGACCCTTGGCAGGCTGTGGGTTCCAACCCAGCACTGAAATCAAAGACAAAAGAAACACCAGAGGCAGGAAAGGGTCCAGGCCCACAGCTTCCTGGAAGGAACCAGTGCCCAGAGCCCAGCTCCTCCCACCTTCAGAGCCCACAGCACCCAATGCATCACTCTGGTCCTGTGGCCTCGCTGTGTCCCCCATGACCTGCTTGGCTTGATAGCAAGAGTGGGGCGGCCCTCCCCACCTAAATTTAAAGTGTAGGCCCCTCCCTCAGTCCTCTGTGGGCCACTGAGCCTTCCCTGGCCTCCTGCTCTGCAGACCACTCTGAGTGGGAGTCCAGGTGGCCCTGCCCTGCTCGGGGCTTGGGGCATCCCTGCAGCAGCGATACACCAAGTGCCGGTCACTAGGCCTGTTGACCTGCAAGCTCCTGGTCCTCCCGCCTCCAGCATGGCCTCTGTGGGTGGCCCTGCAGCACCTCCTCTGCGTCCCTCACGAGCCCTGGCTCAGGACCCAGCCTCAGTGGAGGCAGCGGGCAGGCAAGGTTCTGCATGGGGCATGACCAGGTCCCGGGATACGGGGCACCTGGCCCTGGTCCTCCAGCCTGCCCACCCCCCTGGGGTGCCCCAGGACTGGGAAGCAGAGTGCCCCTCACCCCCACCTGGCTGCGTAGCCTTGGGAAAGGTGGCTGCATCAGGGGTAACGGATGTCAGTCAGGGCAGATGGCCCAGCTTCTCTGTGCCCTTCTCCATGCCCTATACTGCACCTGTGTCCCGAGCCACCAGGGGTTTGCAAGGAAAACAACTTAACACAGGACACATAACTTATTATTTTACAATGGCCACCCAAAGAGTCAAATATAAAAGAAAGAGTGCAAGAAATCTACTCACATACTAAAGACTCCCCAGAATCCCACTGAGGCCCTGGATCTCATGGCAATGTCCTGCATGAGTCTAGCTGAAAACCTAGGGCCCATGACAGTGTCCCCTGTGAGTCCAACTGGAGGCCCAGAGCCCACCACGGTAACTATGCAGGTCTCTTTCACGGATCTGCTCTGGGAAGGCCCAAGGTCAGCAGTGGAAGCCAGAAAGTCTGTGCCAGTGGGATGAAGGAGCTGTGCCAGCAGGCGGAGGGATCTGCCCTGGAGCCAGAAATCCATGCGCAAGGTGAGGACCAGAGCTCCCCTGAAAAGTACCACAGTCATTGCTGGTGACAACGAGGTCCCAAGCTCTTCTGACGATGAGAACAGCTGAGATCCTATCAGTGAACCAGCGTGACAAACTTCTCCTGGGGACTGAACAGTGCACATTTTCCCCTCCAGAGCCAGGAAGTGGTAAAGACCAGAGCTCCCCCAAGGTGAACCACAACCACTCTCACCGACAAGGTCCTGAGCTCCTCTGATGACAAGAACAGCCAAGTTCGCATGAGGAGAGCTTGACAAGCCCCCCAGGAGAACCAACAACACTCTTCTTCCTCTCCAGGTCTCCCTTTCAGGCTGGCACTCCTCCGTGGGCCCTCCACAGCCAGCACCCGCTGATTCAGTTTGGCTGGGGTTACCAGTTGTCAATCCACCACATAGGGGTTCAACCAGACGTCTCTTGTGAACCCCGCACCCTGGGAACCCCTGCTTATTACACAGACCCTTGCCACCCATGGGCGACACTGCAGCTCAGAGCCTCCCACTGCCCCACTGTAGGTGCCTAAACCCTCCAGGTCCCTTGCTGTGGGTGGAAGCGTTTGTGTGTTGGAGCTGACAACAGTGCCCTGGAGACAAAGTCACACCACAGCTGCGACGGCCGAGGACCCAAGGACAGGGATGGCTCTTCTGTTCCAGAGCAGTGACCACCAACTCAGCAGGGAAGAGAGCCTCTCGGGTGCCAAGGTTTACCGCGCAGAATGTCTCTGATCCTGTTTCACAAGCGCTGTGCTTTTCTGCGGGCTTTTGCCTCAGATGTGCCATCCACTTCCCGCACCCTGAACTGTGAAGGAGCCAGTAAACACGGACGCTCCAGAGAAGTCCTTGTCTTATCTCCAAGAGAGCTTTGACCTTCTTGGACTCCCCAAGCCGCATTTGCATTGTCTCTAAACTTTTTCTGTAAGCTCATCTCTAAGATCTGAAGCCTGATCAGCTCCCAGTATTTGTGCAGCAAGCAGCAGGCCTTGGAGACTCATGCAGATGCTACACACGGGCCCCTGGGATGAAGGGGGGAAGACAGTGAGTGGAGGGAGGAAAGGGAGGCACAGCCTGGTCGGTCCCAGAATTCCAGGGACTGAGACTATCATTCTTGTAGCATTAAGCTTGAAACAAAGTCAAAGTGACCAAAGTCACCCAGGGATCATAAGGAACAGCTCAGGCTCCTGAAAGTCCACTTGGGGTGGGATGGAGAAGCAGGGGATTGGACAGCAGCCCCCCGGCCACCCAGCCTGCCAGAGCAGAGCCAGCTGTCTTGCTAACCGCACAGGTCCTCTACTGAGCGGACACGGGTCCACTGACTTTGGGTTTGAGCGCTCGGGCAGAGCAGACCTGTGCAGGGTGCCTGGCGGGAGCCTGTGGATAGCAGTGTGGACGTGACCTCTGGAAGCCCCTCCCCTCAGCCCAGGGCCTCCGAGCTCACCGCCAGAGGGGGTTGCCTTAACCCAAGGGCCTGGCCTGCGGTATTTGATTGAACTGTTTGGATGATTGCATAATTAGTGCGTTTTTCTTCCCTAATAACCATGACCACTTTAATTAAACACTATATGGGGAAAATGCTAAATAAACTAGGAAATGTGTCTTGCAATTATGGATTTGAATATTTTGGTCACCTACATGGTTGGTATTTTTATTATGCTCATTAGCAAGTAGTGTTGTAAGTTAGACCCGAAGTTCTCAGAGGGAATGCACGTGACACCCCGGTCCCCCTCATAGATTTGAAAGGTCAGATATATTTCAGAGGTCACATGAAATGTTTGAATATTTTAACTAACAGATAATAAGACAACTGGAAATCGAGAGCAGCACTGAACACATTCACTTGCCAGAGAAACAAGGAAGTATGACTGCGATTTCTTTCACAAGGGAGAGTGTGTCACAAGCGAACATGGCAGAAGACTGAAGGGCACAGACTGCGTTTGACACTGCGCTGGGTGACCGGTCTCCTCTGTCCCCTCTGTGTCACAAGGAGCCAGCGAGTGCCTTTCAGCCATGGATCCCCCCGGCGCAGATTCGGGGCATCTCCTAACACCAAGCTCCTCTTCAGTCTCCTCACGTCTGAGAGCTGCTCCCCTCAGAGAACGGAGCAGGGCGGGCCCGCGGCCTGCGCTGCTCTGACATCTGGGTGCAGCAGAGCTGCGGGCGCCTGCGGCTGGCAGGACGCGATGCACGTACAGCCATGGAGGGCTGTGTTTCCCAAACTGCAGGAGGAAGGAGAAGGGGTGGGGGGGAAACGGGGGTCTGGGAGGAGGGGCAGGAGAGAAGGGAGCAGTGCTATGGTTTTATCTGGATGTGCCCCAAGAGTGCTGTCCCTGTATAGGCAGGACTTTCAGAGGCTGTTGGACTATGGGGCTCACAGATGGCCTGCTGTCAGGAAGTGCGATCTGGCCAGAAGAGGGACTCACGGGGGTCATGAGCCTCCCTTGCTTCCCATCACCACTGTGCGAGCCGCTCTCTGCTGTGTGCCTTTGCCATGGTCTTCCTTCTTCTGAGCCAACTGAAACCTGAGGCAAAATAAACGTCTCTTCTCTGAAACTGTAGGTTTAGAGGGTTTATCTCAACAACAAAAAGTGAGTAAGACAGATTTCAGTACCAGGAGTAGGGTCATCCCTGTGAGGCCCTGAGCACTGGTTCAGAAACGTTTGGAATTGGTTTGCAGGAAGAGTTTGGAAAAGCTTGGAAATGCTGGCTAGAGAAGCCCCGAATGCTGAAAGGCAAGCTAGGTGGGCAGCTCTGCTGGTGCTCAGGAGACTGGGACGCTGACAGAAGTGCAAAGGTAAGTACTATATTTAGGAAATCTCCCCTCTGGCAGTTGGACTTCAGGCCACGGGTGTCACGCTCTGGCAGAAAATCTGTTCACATTTTATTCATATCCTGCAGTTCTGCAAGAGGTTGACATTAACTATGGTGCACTCATGAATCTGGCAGAGGAAATTTCAAGACAACCCAGTGTTCATTCTAGAGCCTGATTACTACTTGCTGCTTTCAGCAAGATATACTGTGAGGAAAAGGAATATGAACCCCACTTCAATTTTCAGTTTTATTAGAAAGAAAATGCCCACAGTGGAGGAGCAAAGAGCTTGGCTCCTGAACGAATTAGAGTTAAAAAGAAGCCAGTTATTTTGGATCAAGAAAATAAAAATTTGGCTTGGGGACACAGCAGGAATAAGACCTTACCCTTTTCAGTCTAAGAGGTGCAAAGTGAAGATGGCCCTGGGACATTCTGCTGAAGAAGGGCTAAGACAGCCACCTAGAAAACCGCTTCCTTGTGAGTTGGTTCTCTGTGCTCAGCCACACAGGCACTCAAGCCCACACAGCTGCAATGTCGCAGGGCCAGCTGGCGTTCAGGTTGGTAGTAGACTTCATTACCATCTGCAAGATACTGGCGTTACAAGCATGTAGAATACAAGAGTTGTGTGCCAGAGAGGCTTCCCTTAGATTTCAGAAGAAGGCCTGAGAGGTCAGGTAGTGAGTGCACCCCGAGAAGGCAGTGCGTGAAACTCTGAGAGTGAAGCTAAAGTTCAGTGGAGACCCCAGGAACATCTAAGGGAAGGCTCAGTCAGTCCAAGGGAGAAGCCTTGGGGGTGACAGCCGCTGGCAGTGCTGTGAGGCGAGGCAGCCGAGCCCTTTGGACTTCCCGTCTCACCACTGCTTCCCCTGGTTGCTGGGCCTGGAGCTGTGGCATTAACATTGCCCTGGTGGGGTCTGCTCTTGCTTTGGACCCTTTCCTTCCTTTCCCTGCCTCTCCCTTTGGGAACATTTCCCCAGCGCCATTGTGTGTTGCAAGAGTTTAACTTTCTTTTTGATTTGTACAGGGTTTGCCAGTCAATAGTTTGCTGTGAGGCTCAGAGAAGACTTTGGCCTTGGACTTTGCAGTAGTGTTGAAACTATCAAGAGTCTGAGGACTTAGACAGGGATTAAATGCATTTGTATAAAGAGATGCACATGAGATTTGGGGGGCCAGGGTGGGAATGTTATGTTTATATCTAGATGTCCCCCAAGTCTCCTGTGCTTGCACATGAAGCTGTGGAAAGATTGTTGGATTATAGGATTATAGGGCTGCAGCTGATTTCCTATAGGAGGTGGGGTCTGATGAGAAAAGGCAGTTCACGGGGCGGGGGGGTCCTGGAAGGGTCCCTCTCCCTCCCTAACTCCCCCGTACTGATTCTGCTTCCTGTCCACTATGCTGTGGGCAGCACCTTTCCAGGCCAGCCCTGCTGCACCATTTAATTCTTTGGAGCTAACTGACCCTGGACAGAGACTTGAGGCAAAATAAAGTCATGCCGCTTTAAGTTGTGGGCGTCCAGCGTTTGTCTCAGCATGTAGTCACTAAGACTCCTCCTCCTCATCATCGCCATCCTCATCCTCGCCAAGGCCTGGCCTCTTCCCAGAGCCCCGAAGGCTCCTCACCTGCTGACCCCTGGTCTGTGGCTCCTTTCCCAGCTCTGCGTGGGGCTGCCTTGGGTTTGCCGCTCTTACATTCTGTCAGTCTTTTTGTCTGAAAAAAAAAAAAAAAGGTTAAAAAAAGGCAAAATATTTGAAATGTGAACAGATTCCTTATAAAGATGAATAGCCAAAAAATGTGAGAAAAAGATTCCAGACATCACCAGCAAGGAAGAAATTACAAACTGAGAAGTCTCCTGGAGACACTGGCATATGCCTGGCCCTTTGTAGAACTGCGGGACTGAACTGTAAAAAGACTGAGGCTCCTCAGTGCTGGCGAGGAGGGAAGGCGGCTGCATCACGGGGGGTCTTTCTCTGTTGGTTCTGTGCCTCCAGCTCCTATATTTCCTATAAAACCTAGTAAAAAGCTTTAGGTACGGTGATCTCATAAATGCTGCTGAATTTGGTCTGACAGTGAGGGACCCCGCAGAAACGACCACGGAAGTGCATGAAAATGGTAAACTATGCCAGAGGCCCGGCTACAGCATGGCTGGGCTTCTCACAGAAGCTTACAAAGGGATGAAGTTAGTTTCTTGTGAGGTTAGTGAAAGCCTGCTGGGCCCAAAGGGAGCGCCTTGCTTCCGTTCTGAGTCACCACCAACTGAAAGGACGCAAACCTTATGCAAAACTCTTAGGCAGGTTTTAAGAACGAATTCATGGCCCTGAGAAGTGGTGTCTGTGCCTCGAGATCACGCAGGGTGTACCAAGGGGGACAGTGTCCTGTGGCCGAGGTGTGGGCCTGGCCAGGCCGGTGGCCGAGCGCAACCTCTCAGAGCACACCGTGGGGCCCAGGGCCCCAGCCCCTGCTGCCCGCTCCAGGTGGCTTTGGCCCTGGACCATGGGCACGGACTCTTCCGTCTGGACGGCCGGCTCCTGTGTGTCTCTGTGGTCACCAGTGGCCTCCTTGGAAAGCAAGTCTGAGTGGGCATGACCCATCCTTGGCATGGAATCATCGTCTGGTCGTTTCTTTTGGAAGGGAGTTGAAGTTTCCGTGGCCCCAGAAGCCGCAGGGACAGCGGGTGGCCGGGCTGTGCCTCTGCTTGGGACTGACCAATGACAGCTTTGTAGAGAAAAAGCACCTTGTCCTGTTTGTCGTCTTGTCCCCGAGGCCTGAGGTGCTTCTAGAATACTGAACCTGCAGCGACCACAGCACTCAGGAAGGACGGGAGGCGAGCGTGACTGTCTGTGAACACCCAGGAGTCTCTGCTGGGGACAGCATGCCAGAAGCCACTGACAGTGACCAGGCTGCATGACCACTGCACACGGTGCCGCTCACACACAGCTGGACTCCGCGGAGACGGGCGCAGGAGGCCTTGGGTCGGGTGGGCCCCAGGCAGTGAGGTCGGGGCTGCAGGCGGACACAGCTTCAGGGTGGCTGGGTGAACGGCATCCGCCCAGGCCTGGAGATGCAGGCTTCCTCCCTCCATGCTGTCCACGGGGGACGGAGGGGACAGGAGCTGCACAGCGACCCCTGTGTCACCTGCCACCTCGCTGTTCCACTCTCCACCAGCCAACAGAGCCTCGGTCACAGAGGGGAAGATGCCAGGAGGCTGCCCGGCCCTTGGTCCTGTTTTGTGTTTGTCACCCTCTGGCCTCGTTTACTAAGAATATATTTTGATGCAGGCAAAGACAAAGCTAAGAACACAAGGGTGCGGCCTGCACCTTGAAGGAGAGTGAACAGGAGTGCGTTCTCTAGGGACCCCACCCGTTAGTCAGAGGAAGTGGAGAATGTGTGCCCTAGTGCACACACAAATGCACACACCACTCACACACGCCACACACGTGCATTGTGGTTGTGCATACATGTGCTCTGACACATGCAGTTCATGCCTTGGGGCACGGGGCATAGTGAGTCAGAGACCCCGAGGGGAGAAGATGCTTGAGTATCCCCCGGCCCATGCCCACTGGCTGCTCTGTGTCCACGCAGCCTCCAGCCAGCACCAGGGCACCCATGCTGCTGTGGAGGACCCCAGAGCCAGAGGTCCTTGGAGGGAACCCCACATCACGCACCTGTGCCCTCAGCGGCTGGCAGCACAGTTTTTATTTTAAATGCCTGTGATACAGTGATGCTGTAGTCAGGGGGTTGTGAGGGGAACAATTAGAATCAGGACACAGAATTTATAATATTATTTTTGATGGCCACCCAGAGTTAAATACAAGAAAGTGCAGGAAATCTGTCCACAACACTAAAGACCCAGAATAGTCAGCCAAGGGCCTGGATCCCCCCACAGCAATGTCCTGCATGAGTCCAGTGAAAACCTAGAGCCCATGACAATGCCTCCCACGAGTCCAGCTGGAGGTCTACAGCCCACGAGAAGGGCTCACGCCAGTCTGTTTTATGGATCTGCTGGGAAGGCCCAAAGGTCAGCGGTAGAAGCTAGAAAGTCCATGCCAGCAGGTGAAGAGTCTGTGCTGGTAGGTCGAGGGTTCTGTGCTCGAGCCGAGAAGTCACACTCAAAGACCAGGGCTGCCCTGAAACGCACCACAGCCATCCTCAGCGACATGGAGGCCCTGAGCTCCTCTGACAATGAGATCAGTCGAGTACATGCCAGAAAGCCAGAGTCTCCCGGAGATTAAACTGCACACGTTTCCCCCTCCAGAGCCAGGAAGCGATGCTCAGTATACGGACCAGAGCCCCCCAAAGTGAACCGCAGCCGCTCTCACTGACAAGGTCCCGAGCTCCTCTGATGACAATGACAGAATTCATATCGGGCAAGCTGGCCATGACGAGCTCCTCAGCACCTAGCTCTTCCTCTCCGCGTCTCTGTGTGTGCTGGCAACTTTCCTCAGGTGGCCAGCCACACTCAGCGCCATGCTGCTTTAATTCAGCTGGTGTGAAGTTGACCACCGTTTTTAATCCATAACAGGTGACCCAGGAGATGATGAGGAAAATGACACCAGATATGATTCCCTGCACACGGGATGTGCGAAGTGGTACTAGGCTGCTATTTTTCCGTCCCTTCCTGTAGAACATGGAGACACCCTCACACAACCCATGTGCACAGGTATCTGTGAAGAGTTTCAGCTTAGGTCTGTGGGTCACAGGGCGCACACTATTTATGACACACTGGGTTAAAAGATAAGCTCCACAGCAGGAATGAGCACGCAGGGTACTTCGGAGTGAGTTATCCTCCATAATTAACTCTCCTAATGAAGAGGTTACATTTCCAGGGAATGAAAGGAAGTTACCAAAATGCAGGCTCTTGCTGTACTCTAGTACTCTAGGGCTATTAAAATGGCAACTTGTAGCATAAGGATGACAAAGAAAACTTTGAACCTGTGACTGGAATGCTCCAAGGCGTCCCAGACCGGTGTCCCGGGGCTGCGGTGGCCAGTAGCTGAACGCGCGCCACCTGCGCGGACCCAGGGCCCTCTGCCGAACCAGACACAGCGACAACTCTCGATGCGGCCGCGAGGTGGCGCGCTTGGCCCACATTTGGGGCTGGTCTGCAGGCAGCCTGCCGGGATGCGGGAAGCCTGCGCCTGGCTGGCTCAGCGCTGCACCGCTGTGCAGGGGCTGAGGGCGCGAAGCTGCTTTATTTTGCGCTGGTCGGCAGCGGGCAGCACGGAGGAGCTGGAGAGGACGCCCGGAAGGGCCACCTCGAAGGGCTCGGGTGGGAGGAGGGTCGTGCAGTAAACTCTGGCTTTCTGCGCGCCTCGCCCTCGTCTGTTTATGCCTCCAAGGAAAAGCTTTCGCTTGGCAAAGAGTTGTAAACCGAGTCAAGCGTGCCAGGTGTTGGGGTAGACGGATGCGTGAGAAGCGTCCTCACGCCCGTCTCTGAGGGCAGAGTGTGGGCTTCGTCCTCACACAGACGCAGGACCCTGGCGACCGCGCCCTCCCGGCCTGTGAGAAGGGGGACACCCGTGAAGGCTGGGGGGATGAACGCACGTGATCCGGGCTACTGTGGCTTTTTAGCCACATTTCTCTTTCCAGCGTGAGAAGCCAGATGGTGGCTGAACTCAGGGAAGTCGTGCGTTAGTCCCTCCTCGTAGTCCTGGAATCCCGGTCAAGACCCGCTGTGGGCCGGGCTGGGGTCAGTTCAGGCCTCAGGCCTCGGTCTCCCTGGCTCGCGCTGGGCAGTGGCTGTCCTCTCCCCGGCAGCGCTGAGCTGCCATCTGGACCACTGACTCCAGTGTCACCTGGGGTCCCCCGGAAGGCCATCTCCCGCTTGGCTTCCGGCGGTGACAGGGCTGCTGGCCCACCGTCCTGGTCCGGGACCCCGATGTGGGGCTTCCTCACCAGGCACACAGGGCCCCATGGCAAAGGTGTGGCCGTGGCTCCCCGCGTTCCTCTTCCGCCCACACGGTGCTGGCACAGGATGGCACTGCAGAGCCCAGGTGTAACACCGAGAAAGGCTGCTGTGCTGGGTTCCCGGTTCCAGGCTTCCTGGGGTGGGGGAGCCCCAAGGCTGGTGTGGCCTTGGGCAGCAGAGACCACTGTCCCCGCTCCATCTGCAGACTCTGTGGCGGGCACCTCCGGTCCTGCCCGCTAGGTGCAGTGGCGGAGTGTGCGGGTGTCTGGATGTTTTATGTCAGCTGCCCCCGCCAGGGGCGGCGGTGGTGTGGAGCTGTCCTGGAGCAAGGCCGTGGGCCCGCCGTCCTAGCCAGCCCGACAGCCAGGCAGCCACCTGTTTGTTGGACTGAGGAGGTTGTGCTCACGGAGAGGAGTAGGCCCAGCAGGTCATGACAGGCCTTGGAGGCCAGCGCTGTCTCCGCGGGCAGAGTGGGCTTGTTCTGGGGGGGACGTTGTTTTTATGGCCATGTGTGTTCGGGGATCCAGTCAGTGGCTTATGCTGATCTAGAGAGGGGAGATCCAGGCTGACACAGGAGAGGCCGCAGCCAGTGATGGCTCAGGGTACTCCGCAGTGACTTTGGAATTTTGGAATGCAGCCTGGAGTACACCCTCAGCCGAGCCTTGTAACATCCTTAATTGTGTCACCTCCTTCTGCCTGTGGTCAGCTTCCACGGGACCTGTAGGCTACCTTAGGAGGGGGTGCTGCTCATGCCTCACTGCCATGCACTAGTGCAGTGAGGTTTTTCTTCCTGAGTCTGCGGCCCCCATAATGGCATAACATTATCATTATCGTCACCGTCATCATCACCACCATCACCACCACCACCATCATCACCACCACCACCATCGTCACCACCACCACCACCATCATCACCACCACCACCATCATCGTCAGCGTTCAGTTGTTAGTATTTACCATGCCAAGCCTTTTGCCAGCACCAGGGCTTCTATTAAATTCCAGCAGTGCTCAATCTCCTAGTCCTAAAGGCAGAAATGGCTACATCACTGAGGTCCAGTGCAGGGTGAAAATGAAGGTTTCATAAACTGAGTGTTTTTAGCTGGACCCGCAGCACATCTGATCACGGTGAGCTTGCACCCATAGGACTCCAGTCCTGGCCCAGGACCTGGTCTGGTGAGCTCGGCAGCCATGAAGCCTCCTTGCAGGTGACCAGGGCTCAGCGGCTGGCTGGGGTCATGGTCTGGCCCTGGGGGATGAGCTCGGCACTCAGCGACCATGCGTGGCTGGAGCTGGCCGTGCTGCGTCATGCAGTCCCAGGGTGCAGAAAGCACTTTCCTGTGGGCCCCGGGAATGCAGTGTGAGTATTCCCCTAGGACGCCCTGTAGATGCCAAAAGGGTTCTGCTGGTGACCTGCCCCACACGGCCCTTTCCCAGCCTGGTCTGGAACTGAGTCTCTCCGGGCCGGTGTTATTCTTGGTGACTGTTGGGAGCAACTTGCGTTCTTTCATGCGCTCTGCCATGTGAGCTCTTTCTTACTGTCCCTGGCTGCTGCAGGGTCTGAAGGCATCTCCAGAGGTTAAATAAGAAGCTGGCCATGTGGCATTTAGCCTGTTTTACTGTTTAAAATGTGTGTTTAATCATGCTGCACAACTCACACTGGTGCGAATGCTCTGTATTTGTTTGAAATGGACTCTGCAAACTCACCAGTGCAAGTCCTACCTTCCCTAACAAAGGCTCATTGCCACTCACCCCGCGCCAGCAGCTGCCTGGCTGAGCTAAGAACAGGACGTGTCCAGCCCAGGTTGTGCTGTCAGGCCACTGTGCCGCTCTCTGCCTTTGCCCTGCTGCACATGAACCTTGACTTCCTGTCAGCTGGGACTTGGTGTTGTGTGTGTGTGTGTGTGTGTGTGTGTGTGTGTATGTGAGAGAGAGAGACAGACAGAGAGAAGCAGACAGAGACACACAGACAGAGAGAGACAGAGAGAAGCAGACAGAGGGAGAGAGAGAGAGAGAAAGAGAGACAGAGACAGAGACAGAGAGACAGACAGGCAGAGAGACAGACAGAGGGAGAGAGGGACAGACAGACACACAGAGATGGAGACAGACGGAGAAGAGAGAGAGATGGAGAAGGAGAGATGGCTTGAGTACCTCTGTCCTGTGGCTGCTTTTGTTCTTGTCTGACTGTGAATCAGGCCGGAAAGGGCTAATCCCTTTGGCCTGGATTTCAGTGCCTCAGTGGAGCGGGTGGTTTTATTCATCTCTGTCCCCAGGACTTCTTCAGGGGGGTTTCAGATGTTTGCTGAGTTATTCTGCAAACGTCCATTTCCTGTGATGACGGGGGAAGCTTCTGGCAGCATCCCTACCGGACCGCTTCAGTGTGTGCCGAAGGCCCCTGTCACTGATCTGCCCACAGGCAGCACCTCTGCCCTCACCTGCTGCGGGCGGGGATGAGTCGACACCATCAGTGCCGGTGCCCGGCGCCGCCCTGTTCCAGCCCGGTTGGTGTGAACGAGTGGTCACACAGTCAGCGGAAGCTGCTGTGGTAGAAGGTCCTGGGTTTCAGACAGCTTCCTAGAGTTAGGAGTTGTGCGTCCACAGCCACTGAGTCATGGGCTCCCTGGAGACGGCCAAGCTGGCAAAGGGGCAGGGAGCCAGCGGCTAACGCTGGCTCAGGAAACGTTAGAGCGCTGCGGGGTGCGTGTGGGGTGAGGGCTGCGCCTCTGCCGGCGCCCGCCTCCCTCCAGCCCTCCAGCGGGTCTGCCCTCGGGCACCGTCACAGTGGGGCACGAACTGCAGCTCCTTGGGTCCCTTGTTCTAGTCCCAGGAGGCGGCCTGGAGGGCACAGCCCGGTGAGAGGGCCTGGCATTGGCAGAGCCCTGCGTCCTGGGTTCCGGGTTGGCAGATCTGTGCCATGGCTGCGTTAGAGCGTATTTCGTCTCTGATAGAAGTAAAGGGGTAATGAATAAATAAACAACAGCAAGGCGGAGGCAGCAGCGAGTGGTGCTGGGACTGGTGTGCTGGCACTGCTCTCTGAGCCCCCCGCCCCGCTGTGTCACCATGAGTTTACCTGGAGAATTCTAGAGCAGGAGCTGCTGACAGATCAACGTGAGTCTGTGCTGGGCGGGAGGCCACAGCCTGCGTCCCCCCTGCAGGGGGCAGCCTGACCAGGTTGTGAGGACCTCTGTGGATGAAGTTCAAGGAGCAACGACTCTGTCCGCAGCCCAGAACAGAGGATAAGTTTCTCTTTGCCACCCCCAGCTGTGGACCAGGGGCTTAGCGCGGCTCTGGGTGTAGGCAGAAGGGGCCACGCCCTCGGGGCTGAGTGGCCTAGACTGTGAAGCCCTGCTCCCTGAGGGGAGGCTCAGGGCCGCCACCCTCCTGGGGTGGTAGGAGCTGTCATTCCTCGCTAGCGGTGCTGCACTGGGCAATAGCTCAGTTCCACTTTATTTTGATGGTTAATTTTGTTGTCCTCCCTCCAGACATTGCAAAGATGGTTGAGATGTCATATTTCCTGGCATCTGTTAGGTAGAAACGGCAGTGAGGGTCCCTAGTCAGAAAACAGCACTGAGGCCCAGTGCAGAGAGGGACCCAGCAAGTGTGGGGGAGCAGCCAGCTTGGGGCTGGTGACAGGGCCAGGAGGGGACCAGCTGCTCGCCCTGAGCTGCAGGGCTCCCTGTCTGCTATCCAGCGCTGCGCTGTGCCAGGACCCAGGTCTTCAGGGCTGTCATGATGTCTGTGAGAGCCGACGAGCTTTTTCCACTTCTATGAGCCTCAGTTTTTCCTTCGTAAAGGGAGCAAGTCTGGCAGGCAGCTCAGTTACGTGCCGCAGCCCGTGCCACTGTTTTGCCCCCATTTTCACCGCTGCACCTGGGTCTCCAGGCGTAGCCTGTGGCCTCCTGCTTGGTATGGGAGTGCACAGTGCCTGGGAGAGGTGTGGAGGTGCCGGCTGTGACTCCAGCAGGGCTGGCCCTGGGTTTTACCTCAGGGGTGGCTGGCCAGCTGGGGCTGCCGGTTCTGAGGTCAACAATCCAGGAGAGGCAGAGTCAGGACTACAGGACTACAGGACTACAGGATCAACAGGCCCTGATGGCATCCCTCTACTGGCTGCCGCACTGCATCCAGGCCCGGCTGGGCCCTCCAGGGACAGTCAGAGGGGGACACTGTTCCTGTTGGTGCTGAGGACACACCAACACTTGCTGTGGCGTTTCCACCGAGACCAGACCTCCAGGCTGGCAGATGTAGGGGGCACATGAGTGGATGCTCCATTATTTACCTGCCCTTCTTTTATCCACTTAGGGGAGAAGAGTTACGCCTAATACTCTCATGCATTACCCAGGCCCTGTGGGCCGTGGTAGCCCCAAGATGAGAGGCCACGTGAAGTCAGAATAGTAAGAAGAGCGGGAGCTGCGCTGGCTTGAACCCTGAGGCTCCTGGAGCCCTGGCCAGGCGCCGCCGAGCCTTGTGTGCAGGAAGCCCGGTGCAGAGGTCTTCTCCCTGCAGGCCTCGCCCGGGCCCAGGCCTCCCTGAGCTCCGCGCAGACGGCAGCTGTCCACCTGTGTCCAGCAGTGGTCTGGGAGGGCCGTGCTGCTGGCCCTGGGCCGAGCCGCAGTCAGCTCCCCCTCACACACACAGCAGGATGTTAGTGCTCTGGGCCTTGGGCTGCAAGTGGTCAGAACTAAGACAGTTCTTTAACTTTGCTCCCTCAGCACCCACCCGGGCCTGGTCCTGAGCTGTGGGACTGAGGACATTTGAATGACAATCACCCTGCCCTTGCTGGACCTTGGTTCTGGAATCCAGCACTTGGTCCTTCTCTTAGTGGGACTCTCTGAGGTGGCCTCCTCACATCTATAAATACATCTCCGAGAGCTGGGCTTTTCATTTGAATGCTTGGATCTTCTGCAAAAATTGTTTTCTCTTAAAACAGCGTGTTTCCATTGGCATGGTAGGCCAGCTGAGTTTCTTTTATAGTTATGAATACTAATCAGTTTGTATGAAGTAAGTTGCCACTTGAAAGCAACCCCTGTGTTTTTGGCCTCTTAGGCCAGTGTCCCTCAAACTAGACCTTAAAGTCCTTTCCTCAGAGTGCCCCTGTCCTTGGTGCCCCCGGTGCCCCTCAGTGGGGGCGGGAGCAGCTGTGGGCCGCCTGCTCCTGGGGTCCGCACTCAGCAGGAGCCAGGTTCCCCAGGGGTCCAGCCCGCTGTGCCCTGGGCCCATCTGTGGGCTGCTGTCACAAGTGCTCAGGGCTCCCAGCTCTCCACCTCTTCTCCACATGTGCCACCTTGGCTGAGAGGTCACTGTCCCCTATGCAGTAAGCAGCTAGGTCCTCACTTCTTGGTCCCTGGTTTTTCTGATGAAAGAATTCAGTTGAGACACATAGATGGCTAAACAGACATACAGGTGGAGACTGTTGTAAAGAAGGTGTAGAGGGAGTTGCACCTTCAAGCAAGGAGGTGGGGAATGCTGCAAAGGAATCTGCACCAAGCGCCAGTCTGGATTTCTTTTTATGCACACAAAAGTTCTTCTGGGGAATGTAGATAATTAGGGTGCTTGTCACCACTTTACCTGAATGTACTTGGGAGTTGAAAAAGGTCTTCATGTCCTTTTTAGATGACCAGTGCTTCCTCAGGGGCTTTAATCACGTGAGGAACGTATGAAAGACAAGTTCTTAATTTGAACCATGTCCCAGCACAAGGCAGAAGGATCTTTAAGGAATATTTCCCTTCTTGGCCCGTTGGGATGCAGGCTGGCTGTGGTAGCCAGGAACTCAGTGAGTCTCATTCTGGACTTCCATGGCCAGGTGGCTGGGTATCAGAAAGAACCACACACAGTGCCCAACCTCAAAACGTCACTTGCTCTGAGGGATTGCTTCAGGCCCAAGACCAAACAAATGATTATAAATGAACTTTTCACTGAAATCTTTGTTTCTTGACTTAACCAGCAATGAGTGCTATTTTTGACTCTCCCCTGCTTCTGTCCCTCAGGCTGCTGCTGTCTAACTTCCTGCCTAACATTCCCCAGGCCACTAGATTGGTTGTTGGAGTAAAAAGTTCATGCTGCTTCTTCTAAGAGCCCACACACCAGGGCCTCTCCGTGGCCTCCCTCTCTCCCTCTCTCTGCAGGGTTGCATCTCCAGATCACCTGCACCTGGAGCAGTGTTGACTGTGTGACCAGCCTGTGGCAGAGACTGGCTGACCACATCAGGCTGTTGGCCTCTCTGGGGCCTGCTGCATGCCCACAGGAAAGGATGGTGATCCATGGGAGGGTGGCCACCAGTGGCCCTTTTAATGCTGACCTTTGTCTCCTTGGCTGATGTGTAATCACTTTTCAGGAGGCAACACCACTCGAATTTCCTCCAGGACAAAAGGCCAGATGCATAGTTGCTGTCCAAGGTTCTCTAGAGCAGCCAGGAATGAAAGGAGCCAATTTCTTATGGGAACTGACTCCTGCAGTGGTGGTGTCTGAGATGTCCCACTGTCTGTCCCTGCAGACTGGAGACCTAAGAGAACTGGTTCTGTGGTCCAGCCTGAGCCTGGAGGGTGACAAGCAGGAGTGTGATGTCCAAGGGCAGGAGAAGATACCATCCAGTTCCAGAAGAAAGCAAACCTGCCCTTGCTCCACACTTGGGTTCTGCTGCGTCCTCAGTGGGCTTTGCTGGCTCATGCAGGGGACTGAGCATGGAGTGCCTGGAGTTCTTGGAGTGCTCTGCTGACTTGGAGGCACTGGTGCCATTTTCTGTCTCGAGACTTCGTTCAGGTGTGCACACAGCAGGGCTCTGCATGGGTACTGCAGCCTGTGTCCCTCCTTCCTGGTCCAAGTCCTGTGTGCTCCTGGCCTAGTTGATGCTGTTGCCCTATCAGTGTGCAAAAGAACGGGGCTGGTGAGTGCAGTGGTCAGGCTATGAGATGGCCCAGAATGTGCTTGGGAGATGCAGAAATGGTCCCCACATATCCCACTGTGGACTGCCTTCTCCAGCGGTCTCCCTAGTGTTCCGTTTCTTGCTGATATTCAATCATCTTGCAGAATTCCTTTGGCATAAGCTTCACTCTAGCTCAGTTGGAATCCAGGAGTTGTGGAGAAAGTGCTCCAAAAGGACTGGTAAGACTGTTCCATCGCTTTAGGGATATCACAGCACCACAAATGCACAGCAGCTGGCAGGGACCGATTTTCCGTTTATATTGCCCGGACACTCTTCTGTGTTTTAGCGCAGCACGTACTGGGTGGGGCAGAGATAGTAATGTGGAGTCCTCGTTTGCCGAATCCAAGATGAATGCCTGTGTCAGAAGAGCACCGGTCCCTCTGCTCGCACACGCGCCTTGCCATGGGAATGGCATGTGAGACGTAGTTTCCAGCCTCATTCCACAGACCAGGATCAAACCAAGGCCCGCAGCTGAGGTCTCAGCAAATTCAGATGCAGACATTCCTCACACAGCGTGCTCGGCTCCCTCGCGGAGCTGCCAACACGGCGGAGGCCCAGGGTGAGCTACTTGCCGGGGGACGTTACATTGTCCGCTTAGCAGGAGGGCAGGACGGAGGTTCTTTGTCTAATGGTGCTGTGAGGTGGACACGATCAAAAGCACCGTCAGCACCGCGGACAGCGCCGCCGCAGCGGCCCCCGCACCCCTTCAGCACCGCGGACAGCGCCACAGCAGGCTCCAGGGCAAAGCTTCTGCGCAGTCTGCATTTTGACGACAAAGCTCACCCAGATTTCCCTGATTCCTGCATGGTGAGGCAGGGTTGGTACCACGGGGAGGAGTCTGCCCATCTGGCCACGCACGCTCAGCGTGCTCAGGGCACAGGTAGACACCCCGGCTTTGGTGGCTGAGTGTGAACACGCCCCTCCTGCGTGCCCTGGGGTGCATCCCACAGGCCCAGGCTCCGGCGGGAGAGCTGCTGACGTCCAATGGAGGGAAGAGAACAGGCAGACAAGGGCCCCACGCCTTACGGTGCGGTTGATTTTCTCCAACTCATGCTTCAAACGTGGCGGGCGTGGAATTGTGCCGATGACGTGAAGGATTCGTTTCAGGGAAGAGATGCGCTTGTTTCCGGAGTCACAGTTGGTGCTGACCTGCAGATGTGTCTGCAGCTGGGGTAACGTGCAGTGTGTGGCAGTGGGCTGGGCGTGGCTCTGTTGGGGACTCTGACTGGTCCTGGCAGTGGTGAAGCTGTGTCCCCCTCCTTTGTACCACATGGACCTCAGGGGTGATCCCCTCGCTAGGCGAGGCTTTCATGTGCTCGTGCCACATGAGACACGAAGCCCACGCTGGGCAGTGAGCTGTGAGTCTCCTGAGACCAGAAAGGGGTCTTCACAACTGCAGGGCAACCATGAGCCATGGTCCTGCCGGCCAGCCAGGCCTCCCGCTGGTCCCCACAACCCAGGGCACAGCCCCACCGTGCAGAGCCAGCTGAGCTCCACGTTCTTCCTCTTCCCTTGACATTCGGGGCCACTCAGCGAGACTGGCGGGGCAGCGGGGTGCCTGGCCCCAGACGTGTGGGGGGAGTGAACATGGCACAGGGAGCCTAGTGTGGGGTCCCCAGGAGTTGGTCATTTCTTTGGAGAGACCCCTAGAGTCTTGTGCACTGCAGTGCAGTGACCAGTGCCATGACCCCTCCAGGGAACTGGGGAATGGGAGGCTGAGCCCCAGTCAGGAGACAGCAGGTGTAGGCCAAGCCCCGCAGTCCCAGAGATCAGGACAGGCGGGAGGCGCTGAGCCCCAGTCAGGAGACAGCACGTGTAGGCCAAGCCCCGCAGTCCCAGAGATCAGGACAGGCGGGAGGCGCTGAGCCCCAGTCAGGAGACAGCAGGTGTAGGCCAAGCCCCGCAGTCCCAGAGATCAGGACAGGTGGGAGGCGCTGAGCCCCAGTCAGGAGACAGCAGGTGTAGGCCAAGCCCCGCAGCCCCAGAGATCAGGACAGGCGGGAGGCGCTGAGCCCCAGTCAGGAGACAGCACGTGTAAGCCAAGCCCCGCAGTCCCAGAGATCAGGACAGGCGAGAGGCGCTGTGGCTTTCCAGCCCGAGGCAGGAAGTGAAGCTGTGTGGGTGTCCCGAGGGCAGGGTAGCGTTTCCCTCAGCTGTGGATCCGGTGCAGAATCAGAGTGCCCTGGTCCCTGTGACCCTGACTGTCTAGAGCTGTCAGGTGGCCGTCGCCCCAGTCTCCAGGACTCTGGGTTCCACTAACCTGCCTCCCCATGTCTTCATGCAGCTGTCAGAATGTCTCAGGACCACACACCTGATGGTGGTTTGGCTAACATCACTGCTTAACTGTCACGGGCCCTGGGGAAAGTGCTCAGATCAGGGAAGGTGTGTGCAGAGCCTCTGCGAGGACCTGGGGCCTCAGCAGCTGCCCACTGGCTGAGGCTTCCCTCCCTTTGCTCAAAGGTCTGCCCACTGGCTGCTCCATCCTGGCTCCCTATCTCAGCTCCACTCTTCTGCCCCCTTCTGGGTCCCTCTAGGATCCCGGGTGCAGGTTGTGCAGGGGTCAGTTTTCCTGGCTGTGTCCTGCTCTGCGCAGGTGCAGGGGCAGCGGCACATGGCCCACCGAGGCCCTGAAAATGCTTGTCTCAGCATAGAGCAGCTCCTGGAGAAGGCTGGAGTCTGTGGAGCCAGGAGGCTCCCAGGCCTCTTGCTGTGGGGACACCTACACTTGAAAGCACTTGGTGTCCCCTGCACCTCCCCAGGAGTGTCCAGGCCACAAGCCCAGATGGCCACATTGTCAGATGAGTCCCCCTCTGTCATGGCTTTACCTGGCCACTGGTGAACCCGCTTGCATCTGGAAAGAGCACCCACATTTTGAGCCAGCTGGAGCCGCGGCTTTGTATGGCTTCTGAGAGCAGAGGGAAACACTGGACTAAAATTATCACATTTCCTAAGGATGTCTGTTGTGACTAGAAGCCTGGCTGTATAATTTCATGTCAAGCACAATAAAAGTAATCTTTTCTCCTGGTGTTGCTTTACAGTTATATTGTAGGAAATCTTCATAAAATGCGCTAGCACTGCGTCTTTGATTCAATATTCATATATTCTCCCACACATCAAATTTCAAGGCCATGTTCAAGGCAATAAAAAGAAATTCCCATAAAGAATGGTATCTTATGTAACTTACTTTTGAAAAGAAGCTCTGACAAACCATCAGGTCTTTTAAATTTACACATTTTAACCCCAATCCACTAGGGCCCAAAAACCTGTTAGTCTTCAAGTGATGCCCACTCCCTGGCGGATCCCCCAGCAAAGCACTTCTGACAAGTGTTATAACTGCTGCATGATTTCTTGGTGTGTAAAGTCATTGTGATTGGACAGGTTACTGTTTCCAGTGGGCAGATTTTCTACAGTGGGAGTAATTTGTAGTTGGTGCACCTACAGTATGGCAACTTTCCAAGAAAGCTATTTGGTCTCAGAAGTGAAGTTTCTCCTTTGGAGAGGAAGTGAAATTCCAGAGAAGCCTCTTCCTGAGTAAGTTAGCATGGACAAGGGCTCAGCATCAGTGCAGATGGATTTGAGGTTGCAGCTTTATGCGGCTTGGCTGGAGACCCTCGGAAGGCCATGGACAGGGTGAGATGGATGCTGCCAGGGGTGCACACGGAGACGCACACACATATGCTGGTGGAGAAGCCTGTGCATCTGTGTACCCACTGCACAGACCGGCTCGATGCAGCAGCAGGGCTCTGGCTGGGAGAGCAGAGGGGCTGGTTCTCTTAATCAGTTCTTCATTGGTTATTATTTTAATCATATGTGCTCAGGGGCAGGAGATGATAACTTGGTAGAAGGACATAGAGTGTAGTGATGGAATCAGGCAAGTTAACTTTTGTGTCTTCTTCACCTTCTGGTTCTGACAGAAGGCTGGACAGTGACAGGTGACAGGAGGACACAGGTGGGTGAGAGCCTGGTGGCACTGGACTGGTGCCTGGGGCAGTGGGGGTGGCTGATGACCCTTGGTGAGGGGAAAGATGAAGGAAGTTTGATCCAAGCCCAACTTCATGCCTGAAGGCAGTCTGAAAAAGGAGCCGAAACATCTGACTTGTCGTCTTAAATCGTGGTAGAAGAGCGTCTCTGGCTACTTCCTAGCTGTAGAGGTGAGGTTTCCCCTTGGGGTCACCATCTCCTGGGGTGCGAGGTTCACCTCGAGGGCTCCAAGTGAGTTTGCCTCAGACCTGGGCAGTTCAGCTCTTCTGCCCTTTTCTTAAGCTGATGTCTGTCCTAACATAAATTCTAAGCCAGTCCTCTGTACCCTTAAAAGCGTACGGCTGCCCCTCCAGGCATCCCCGGAAGTGACCAAGGTGAAGCTGGGGTGATGGGAGAGCAGGGAACATGAGAGCCAGCAGGAAGCACAGCTTTGCAGGCGGTGGGTTGGGTACGCAGAGGCGTTCCGCCCGTTGTTTCTAGAGTCGGGTTTCTTTAGGCTGCATTTTTCAGAGAATAAAACAACCTACCAAGCAAGTGCTATGTTAAAAAATTTCACATTTTCCCCAAATGTCTTATTTCAAATGCCATCAGTTGACCTGTGGTGCAGGACTTGGGGACAAACCTTTACAGTCATCTCCATTCAGCCTAAGAGGAACAAAGGTTCAGCCTCTTCTCTGTCTGGAAATACCCTGCAGACCAGGACTTGGGGAACAGCGTAGAGGCTGAGGCCACGCCATGTCCACCCAGGGTGGCTTGAGCCGCCAGCAGCGTGGTGGCCTGGTTGGGACATGTGTGACTGGTAGCTTGGCCCTCCTGTCCCCACTGCTCTGTTTGGCTGTTTAGTTTTCGGTTTGGCTGTGACATGGGTGAAACAGATCCATCGCAGAGCCGGACTACAGGGGCCACCGCCCGCCTTGCTGGTCCTTTCTGAACTTAGCACCTCAAGAAGGCAGTGACACCTGCAGCAGACTTTCTGGAGAGTGGGCAGATGGACTTGGCTTCTTTAGTTGTAAGATGCTTGGCAAGTCCGCTCTGCAGTGGCTACCGCCAGTGAGGATCTTACTGACGTCGCTGCTGTCTAGGAAAGGGAGTCAGGGCAGGAGCCACGTCTCCGTCTGTCCAGACAGCTGTGACAAGAACAGTTGACAGCATGGCCCCTATCAGCTGGGATCCACTTCTCACGGTGCTGGAGCCTGGAATCCCAAGGCCAAGACACCAGCAGATCTGTGATCCATGCGGGCCACCTTCGCACTGTGTCCGCACAGGTGGGGGAGACAGGCAGCTCCCTGGGGCTTCCTGTAGAAGCACTAGCCCTGCTCCACCCCGGCCCCAGCTCCTCCCGAGGCCCCGGCATCAGCACCGTCACCTAGGGGCTCTAACGGAGGAGTTATGGGGGTGGGCCCTCAGTCCGTTACACCACCCCTCTTCAAGTCCAGGTGCCATTGGCTGTGCTATACTACAGGTCCATGTGCGACTTGAAAAAGACACCGCAAATAGAATTACAGCACAGTGCTTCCCTCTTGCTCAAAATTAATGTGCCCGTTTTAAAATAGCTCTCCATGGAGGACATAGATACACATTTTACCTATGCCCGCTGGTACACCTCTGCATGTACATAACATGCTCACTGGTAAAGGGACATAGATACACATTTTACCTATGCCCGCTGGTACACCTCTGCATGTACATAATATGCTCACTGGTAAAGGGACATAGATACACATTTTACCTATGCCCGCTGGTACACCTCTGCATGTACATAACATGCTCACTGGTAAAGGGACATAGATACACATTTTACCTATGCCCGCTGGTACACCTCTGCATGTACATAA